>JAVGVS010000023.1:1200461-1401126 GCA_032718565.1 Distichodus sexfasciatus | reverse complement strand
CGTAAATATTGAAGTAGAGCGGTCAAAACAGAAACTTTTAACATTCTGCTGGAATTGAATTCCTCACCTCAAGAAAGTCACGTTTTTAGGATGGAAAGGGTAAGTTTTTCAGAGAAATTTATTCACAACAGTACAGTATAGACCTTCCACTGTTTCAAAACACTAAAAACTAAAAATCCAAAATTTTACCCCACGCAACATAAACAGTCGTTTTTCTTCTGTTGCGACTGGTTTTGCCGTGGAGGGTCACATTTGTTTCATGTATTCAACAGGGCATATTTTTTTACATTTATTTTATATGTAGTAAATTTTGAGCATAAATTATTAAACACAATTAATTAATTTATATATGTTTAAATAATTTACAGGATCTGCTGAACATGAGCCCATACGTACGTCTGTAGAGCTGCGTTTGTGGCGTTGATGAGGTTCCGGTCGGTGACCTTCTCCAGAATTAACAAGGCACTGGTTTCATGTCCCTGGGTTAGAAAGTGACGGTAAGTTTAAGGCAAACAAAAGCAAAATTACGATCAGAAGTGTGTGTTTGACAGTGTGAAAACTGACGTATTTTAGGGCTTTTAAGACGGCAAATTAACAGCTCCGTTTTGAATGTTTAAACCAAAAAGTCTTAAACCCAAGACGGCATGTGATTCTGTTGGTAGCGTAACAGTTAGGGAGATCAGAGGGTCGCTGGTTCAAGTCCCAGGGCGGTAAAGGTGAGCAAGTTACCGTCCCCAAGTACTGCTCCCTGGGCGCTGCCCGAGAAAAGCTGCCCAATGCTCGTTCATGGATCGGTCAAATGCAGAGGTCAGAGGTCAAATGGTGTGTTCACGATGACAAATAAACACACGCTTATAAATCACTTAAATTCACAAGTGTGTTCTGCTCTCTTGGAGCCAAAACTGGTGGCTCCTGAATTTGAATGTTGTCGTTGTGGTGTACAAGCACTGTGTGTGTGTGTGTGTGTTCTGTACCTTGCTGCATGCTAAATGCAGGGCTGTGTTCTTATGTGCATCCTGAAGCGTGAGGTCGGCCTTTGCTCTGCTCACAAGTACTTCTATAAAGAATAATCCTCCATTAGTTCGTTCCTTTCCCAAAATAAAGCACCAAAAATCAAACCCTGCGTGCACCGAGGGGCGTCAGCATCTTACCCACGGCGTTGGTCTGCCCGTTCTCAGCTGCCATCATGAGGGGCGTTTTGCCCAGAGCGTCGATGGCGTTAGGCTGGGCGTTGTGACCCAGCAGCAGCTGCAGACACTCCACATGGTCGGTGTAGGCTGCGGCGTGAAGAGGCGTCCTGATGCTCAAACAGAGAGTTTCTTTTAAAATCACACACACCTCTACCGGTAAACAACACGTCACGTAGTCACGGCTAAATGTTATACCGCATGTGTCTCGCGTTCATTCCTGAGTGTTGCAACTAGGAGTGCACGGTATAAACGGTATAAAAGGTATGCGATATAAATTGTCCATCGATAGAGATTTTGATCATACCGGCATACCGCTGAAATTTCCGCTCCTCGCCCGCGAAAATGACGTAACCAAGTCGCGTCAAATGCGCGAAAACCACACCACGAGGCATTTGTTTTCGAGAAAAGGAGAGAGAGTGTACGAAAGAGCAGCTCGTTAAGAAGACCGGTGCAACGTCCATAATCTGGACATGGTTTGGATTTAGGGTCTCGGACACTGAGCAGAAAAACATAATCTGCAAAATATACGCTGTTGAATATGAGAGAAGCCAAAGAATGCGCCATTACTTTTTTGGCCTGGGCCCGTATGTTTCGACAAGGGAACCGCTCCGTCTGCCGCTTGCCACGTCACGTCCCATCGATGGATTTGTCCAGAAACGTCCTTTTTATTTAATGGCAGAAATGATTAAAGATTCTTTATTTGCCGCATGCTGAGTTATACAGGCATAACGTGCTTAAATGAACACCTAGAGTAAGAAATTTGAGAAGGTAAATAAATAAAGCTAAGAACTAAGTAAAAACATGAATGTAAAATATTTACATTTATATATTACATTTGAATGAAAGTTAAATGATAAGGACATTGGGCCACTTTCACCTTGTGCAATTTTGTAAAGTTTTTTGGTCTGAAAAAAGTTAAGACATTTAAATAATATATTTTTACACAGCTGTAGAACTGAAGAAAACTCAATAAACTAATGTTTTACACAAACAAGGAAAGAATTGTTACTTTAAGTAACAGTTACATTGAAATTTACAGATCTAATTATATACCGCAATATATACCGTCTATCGCCCAGGCCTCAAAATGTACCGCAATATGATTTTTTTTTGCCATATCGCACAGCCCTAATTGCAACAAATAGCCATAATATGCTTTAAGGCATTATTTTCAGACCGTTTGGTATAAAAGAGGCTGAGACTTCTTTTAAATCACTTGTGGCATGTCTGGTAACCAAATTTTGCTTATTTTTGCCTAGCAAGCTAGCAAGATAATCAAAGGGCATCAATCACCAAATCACAACCTCGTCATTTCTTTTGGGAACTCGGTTGTCACTCCCTCAAAGACGGCAAGAAATCCTGGTGTCGCTCTGGCCGATGAACGGTCATTCTCTTCGCACATTGGCAGCCTTTCCAGGACCTGCAGATATGCTCTTTACCGCCCTCTTTCTCTCCACCGATGCTGCTCAGTTACTCTCTGGTCATCTCTAAGTTGAACTGCAACTTCCATTGAAGGCAACTAGAACTCTTCAGTTGATCCAGAATGCAGCTGCGAGCCTCGTCTACAATGTTGCTAAATTCTCACAGAACACATCTCTACTACGGAACCTGCGCCGACTCCGTGTCGTCACTCATCAGGTTTAAATCGCTAACCCTTGCTTCCAAAGCCAAGAATGGGCCCTGACTGAGCAGCATGACACTTCTCATCATCTTAGAGCATCAAGCGCAGCTCGTCTCCAACCGCCGATACTCGGAAGAAGAAGGCGGAGCCGACTTTATGTGTTGAGCGCATAAAGACAAAATGTTTTGCTCGCCAAAGTTCCGCTGCACGCTCAGAATTTTGCCACAAAAAATAGCGCCATAACTCTGACATTCCGAACACAGCGCCAAGTTGAGCGAGCGTGAAAGCAGAGTGGAACGAGGGCAGAGCATTTCAAGTGTAGTGCACAACATTTTAAGAAAAAGTCCCTTCCCGCCCTATGTGGTGTACCTCCTCATATAGGGCACGTGTGACACTCCATGCGCACTATCTAGTGTGTAGAGATCCGTTAAGCTACAACCCCTAAGTGAAGAATTTTGCCACAAAATAACGGCATAGGTTTTAAAGACAGAAATCACAGGCCGTATAAAATCCGACCTCAGACTCCGGATATGCCCGGCACAAGCTCTACCTTTCCAACGTACAATCAACATCGGAATACATCGGACAAATCTCAGCATCGGTCCGACGCTGATTACAAAAAAAGCACTTATCGTCGGACTCCGATATCATTATTGTGCATCCCTACTTTTTACTGGCGTTCTCTAACAAACACAAACAGTCATCAGACATGTCTCAGGTGATCAGAACAGTAGTAGGATCTAAGCACATCTGAAAACGTCACACAGTCTCATTTAAACCTGGATTTGGAGTCTGTGGCGTTGACGATGGCAGGACCCAGGGTGTCAATCAGCAACTCAGCCGCTCCCTCGTTATCACTGATTCTGTAAAGAGAGAGAGACGAGACGAAGCTTTAGCCGCATGCAAACACAAACACCCCCATTCCACCCCCATTCCTGCAGACCGACGGGGACCATCACGTACACGGCGCAGTGGAGCGGACTGAAGGAGTTCCCCTCCATCTTGTGGAACACTTCCTGCGCCAGCAGCGCTTCCACACACGTATCGTGACCTGACAGGAGACGAGATTCATTACAAGTCATTTCAAGCAGTAAAAAAGTACAATTATTCTAGAATTACTGTATATCTTCCAATAGTAGCCCCGGCGCTTATTCAAAAAATTATTCGGACGGCCCGGCGTTTAAAAGAGACCGGCGGTTGTTGGAGACCGGTTATTATTCGGGGGTTCATTTGGCAGTAAAATACGGTATGGTACCGTATTTACGGCCACAAAATGTAGGCAACAACACCGGACGAACATTTCAGGAATTAATGAAATTATCAGTACAACAGTGCGGTATTATTAAAGCAGTATACGCTATTAACGTAAGCATGAAAAACAGGTACGGTAGACGTCTACTGAACTTTCTTGCCAATGATGTCACCAGCACTGGCCTGCACCAGTCCGAATTTCGCACGAAAGCGCTCATCAGCCCGACAAGTCCGGTACAGACCAGCGCTTAAAGGAGACCGGCGTCTATTTGTCGCGACATCTCTTCAAACCCGACGTTTATTGGAAACGGGCGTCAATAAGAGACGGGCTACTACTAGAAGATATACGGTATTAAACTTTTAGAACTAAATATACGTAGCTTAAGAAACTACTGGTAAATGAGGCCCAATAACAGCAGCACTAACTGTATTTACTCGTCTCCTACGAGCGAGCCGGGCTGTAACTACCATGTCTTACACGGCGCGGAGAAAGGATTTATGTGGAAAAATGAAAGGTAATAAATACAAAGCTTCTGAAGGAGCCGCACCGTTGTAGCAGGCCCAGTGGAGCGGTGTGTAGCCGCTGTTGTCCATGATGACGGGCACCGCGTCCAGAGCCTGTGCGGCCTGCAGCAGGGCCCCCAGCACCCCGATGTGACCGCAGGCTGCTGTCAGGTGCATGGGAGTGCGCCCCCTGCTGTCCCGCACCACCAGGCTTGCCCCGTGCTGCAGCAGCGCCTCCACACACGCCTCGTTTCCCGTCACTGCCTGCACACACGCACACATACACGCGCACACACCAATTAATTTTGAGTTTAAATGACCACCTCACTGGATGAACTTTTTGATGTAAGATATAACTTCCTTTTCTAGCAAAGTGGCTCCCAAACGTTTTCTGCACGGCCCCCCTTTTGTAGATAAGAATATTTTCTGGCTGACAAACTGGTATTTTTCCTCACCCATGATCTTATTTACGAAAGTTGGTAGCGTAACGGTTAGGGCCTTCCCTCCGTGATCGGAATGTCACTGGTTCGAATCCCACACTAATAGTAAAGATCCCACTGAGGTACCGTCCCCAAGCACTGCTTTTACCTGGTTTAGAAGAGTATAACTCACCCCTCGGTGCAGTGCCGTCCTGCCCAACTTGTCCCTGGACTCCACTTTGGCTCCTTTACTGAGCAGGAAGTAAACGCAGCCGGTGTGTCCGTTCAGCACGGCCAGCATGAGCGGAGTCCTGCGAGAGCAAACCTTTTAGTCAAAAACGCCCGTTTCCGGCTAATGTTTTGCCTTCCAGTCAATATCGGCGCTCATCACTCACTGTCCGTTTCCGTCCTGCACGTCGACAGCCGCCTGTTGGTCGCCGTTGCCAACAAGGAGGCGGAGACACTCCAGGTGACCGTTCATGGCTGAGAAGGGGACAAGAAACCATAATTTACAATTAGATTTGGGTAATCTCAAGATGTTTTTCTACACTGATTGATCTTAACTCACCATCAAACATTATCAAATTACACGCAAAATACTTCATTTAAAAAGAACAAGAATTAACATATTCATTTGGACAGTATCTTCATTAGATTATTCAGTCAGCGGCATATCCTGTACTTGCCCTTTTGAATTTTCAAACTGCTTCTTTAGATGATGTGTACCCACTTTCTGATATTATCTTGACATCAGCGGTTACCATGTTTACCACGGTTATGAATCATTTCCTACCGGCAGCATGCATGGGCGTCCTCTTCTGCGTGTAATCTTTCAGCAGCGTAGAGGCTCCGTGGTTGACGAGCACGTCCACACACTCCACGTGGCCTTTAAAAGCGGCCAGGTCCAGCGGCGTGTGTCCCTGCGCTGTCCGAACGTCCACGTCCAGCAGCGACTGCACCAGCACCTCCAGGGCGTGGTGGTGGCCGTGGTACGCCTTGAACACAGCAAAGGCAGACGATCAGACAGGATCTGAGCTGAATGAGGATGTTAGAACAGAAATGAGAAGGACGAAAACAGTGGTTTAACTTGAGTGAAAAGTCACATTATAGACTACACCAATACAGTGTTCATTAATCACACAAATCCAGAGCTACATAATAACCACTAGCGCTGTTCTGTGCACAACTGTGTGAAATATATCCGATGTTTTTCATGCGTAGATCTGCCGATGCTGATAAATAAGGAAGGCAGTGCTGAGCGCATAAAGACGAGATCTTTTGATAAGTTCAACTGCAGGCTCAGAATTTCGGCACAAAAATAACGCCACGGTTCTGACATTTCAAAAACAGGGCCAAGTCAAGCGAGCGTAAAAGCAGAGTGTAGCGAGGGCGGAGCATTCCCAGTGTAGCGCACACTAGAGCTGGGCGATATGAACAAAAACATTATCACGATATTTTTTGTCATATTGATCGATTTTGATAATTATCACGATATATTGTCATACACATATGGGAAGCTGGAAAATGTATTTTAAATACTGAAAGATGAAAACCACTGAAAGATGTGTCACTTAACACAAGCTAAAGAATAGTTCCAGAACTTATCATGACTTTGTATGTCGTTTGTGTGCTCTAATGTCTGCTTTTGTTGTGCTTTCCGCTTTACCTTAAACTCCTTAACTTCCGTATCTGTTTCTGCGTTTTTTAACTCACCGCTAAGTGCAAAGGGCTAACGGGAGCCTGTTCATCCGTGTCGTTCAAGATATCGGTCCCCGATGTCTCCATCAGCTGGGGATAAAGACCACAAATACCACCATGTTCATATCATTCAACCCGTCCAATCTTCATCTCTAATAAAAATGGATGTTCCACTTTGGAGACTTTTTCCTCTCTCCACTTGGGGGCAGCACAATACAACTATCCATGTGGAGGAAGGCAGGAGCTCTCCGTGATGACAGTGGGAGGCACCAATAAAGCCCACTTACCACATCCAGCGCCGTCTCACTGGCGATCTGCAGCAGAAGAGAGACGTATGAGGCAACGCGGCAGGAAAAACAAGTCGACGGTATTTGAGAGAGAGGAAACGGGGGAGACTGACTGACCAATTCGAGGCAGAGGCGGTGACCGTAGGCGGAGGCGTAGTGCACTGCATTGTAGCCCTGTTTGTCCCTGATCCCTGGGTTCGCGTCGTTACGCAACAGATACTCCAAGCACCTGAGATGGAGCACACAGACGCTCGTTTAACACTGTTCATTCTCCCACGCTATTTCTGCCCGAAACGCATCATCGTGATGCCATATTATGTTGATTCAAGTCTGCTGATATCACAGTCTTCTATGATAGGATTTTGATTCGATTCAACTCAGAAGCCAGCGATGGAAATGAGACAATATTACATGCTGATTTAACATCTTAAATCAGATGTCCAGTCATATCAAATGTCATTTGACGTTTTTACTCCCGAGTTACGGCCCACAGTAGCCTGCGTATCGCACTTTATCAAAGTTGTAACGAAACTAGCTGGCGTCTTTGTGCTTGCTTGGCGAGGGATGATAATACACATGATGTCTGACCAATAGGGATGCACGATAATATGTGACCCTCCACGTTATTATGTTTTCATAATACATAATCAAGCTTCAAAACGATACCTATATGGAATGAATCGGACGACATATGACTGAGATATCAACATTCAAAGGAGTCGGGTTTCTCCTGTCACGCCAAGTGAGAAACGGAGAAATCTGCCTTTGAAGTTGACTATCGACGTAGCACTCACAGACGCTTGGTGCGGTCGCGGCTACGTTTGTATTTACGGTAGCCTACGCTGCATTCACAGCCACACGGATAGCCTACCTGCGTTAGGTTAACTGAACTCGGGAGACGGAGATGGATTCCGGAGAAATATCTTCACGCTAGTCAACCAGTGGATTTACCGTAAATATTGGAGTAGAGCGGTCAAAACAGAAACTTTTAACATTCTGCTGGAATTGAATTCCTCACCTCAAGAAAGTCCCGTTTGTAGGATGGAAAGGGTACGTTTTGCAACGAAATTTATTCACAACAGTACAGTATAGACCTTCCACTGTTTCAAAACACTAAAAAACAAAATCCAAAATTTTACCCCACGCAACATAAACGCTCGTTTTTCTCAGAAACCTCCATTGCGACAAGCGACTGGTTTTGCCGTGGAGGGTCACATATCGGAATCATATCGGAGGCGGCTGATAATTACTTTTCTTTTTAAGTCACAGGCATCAGACCGATGTTTAGATTGTCCCGATATTTTATGACGCATTTATTGTACATCTGAAAAATAGCACAAGTCCGAGGTCTGATTTTATACGCCCTGTGCCTTCTGTCTTAAAATGTTTGGTGTTATTTTGTGCCAAAATTCTGAGCTCGCTGTGGACCGCTCGCAAGCAAAATCTCTCGTCTTTATGCGCTCAACTCTGCCTGCACACACAATTTTTTTTAACTAACTAAATTGCGTGTTTGCCTCACTTAGTGCACATGGGCTGTCTCCCGAGCCGCGTACTGCCGCACTTAACAGTATCGTAGGTCGTAGTATGTATCTCAAGAAATAGCTGGAGTTATAGCTTAACGGGTCTCTACGCACTAGGTAGTGCACATGGAGGGTCACAGGTGCCCTATTTGACGTGGTACACCACACTGGGTGGGAAGTGACTTTTCCTTCAAATGTTCTGCACTAGGGCTGGGTTAAAAAAAAAAATCGATTCACCGATCAATATCGATTCTCGTTCGAAAAATACGATATCGATTCAAAAATTTGTGGATCGATCTTTTCCTGCGGCTATGCGCCACTTCTCGCGACCGCGCAAGGAGAGCTATAAAACCGTGAGACCGGTGAAACCGAAACCAAATAGAGCCATGGCTGAAGCTGCTCCGCTCAAATCACCGTCTGGCCTAAAGGCCGATATTTGGCAACACTTCGGTTTTAAAACAAGTTATTTTATAACCAAACAAAACTAGTATTGACGCAAAGAAATCTCTAAATAAATCGACATCAAATAGAATGGAGAATTGAATTGGATCATGACCTTGTGAATCGGAATCGAATCGATTCAGGAAATCAGCAACGATACCCAGCCCTATTCTGCACTACGCTCGATAAGCTCCGCCCTCGCTCTCTTGACTTGGCACTGTATTAGAAATTCTAAGCGTGCAGCGGAACGTTCACAAGCAAAATATCTTGTCTATACGTGCGCAACTCACTTTCTCATTTATTGGCAGATATACGCAATAAAAAAAAAAATCGGATATTGGCCAATAATTTCCATATCGTGCAGCCCGACTGATCCATGTTCTCATTTTGGATCAATGCTATGGGCTTGTTGATCACTGACTCGATGTATTGATGTGGATTGATGTATCGTCTCACCCCTAGCCGTGCAAACCAAATGGCAGAAAAAATACGCAGATACTCCCTGCATTCATCCACCTCTTAGGTGATTATCACACATTTACAAGTGAATTCTAATATCTAATGGCTAGAAATTTTGTCTAGAACAGATTTTATTAATCAGTTGCATCACTGCTCCTCTGCTCCACCCAGAATGCATCGTGAGTGTCAGGAGCTCCTGCAGGATGGGGGCGGCGCTGATTGGATTATCCACGGTAAATTGTCTGGAGATGGGATTTCTTCTCTGATACACACTTGTCTGGCCGTGTGAGTTCCAGAATTGTGAGTAAATTGTGATTACGTGACTGGTGCTTTTATGAGCGTTGATGTAAAGCCGAATTAGCTCATTTGTTAGTCATAACACTGTTACAACACACTTATTAGGAGCGCACAAATACTCAATTTTGCAAGCTGTTGCTCAAACGATGGTTATACAAACAAAATCTAGAAGGCCAGACTCTCACTCATTTAAAAAAATAATTTAATAGCTATTAATTTATGGAAAACTGTACAAAATATACCCATTAAAGCTGCTTCCTATTTTGTAATTTTGGAGCACTTGGTAGCAAAACGGCCCCGGACCAATAAAGGTACCACTAAGGTACTCATGAGCAAGGTACTGTCCCCAAGCACTGCTCCCCGGACACTGGCAAAAAAAGCTGCCCACTGCTCCTTCACGGATGGGTCAAATGCAGAGGTCACATTCCGTTGTGGTGCACTGTGTGCTGTGCTGCGTACATCACTCACTTAAATTCACTTACTTGGCGTCAGTGTCGGAGGCGGCGGAGTAGTGCAGTGGTGTGCAGCCCCGCACGTCCATCTCGTTCACACTGGCCCCAGAGCCCACCAGCGCAAACAGGCACTGATAATTACAGTTAGCGGCCGCGTAATGCAACGGCGTCCTGCACAAATACACGCACACACACCGGTTATATAAACATCCTTTCTGAAAGACTAGTAAAAAGACTCTTAAGTAAATAGAAAGTGCTAATAATAATAATAATTGCTAATAATTGAAATTGTCATGGGCAAGATTAAGTCAATTAGAGGTTCGATTAATTGCCCAGCTCCAGTACTATAGCTGTGCGATATGACGAAATATATCGGGTGAGCACAAGTCACCAGAGCGCCACAAAAAACAGCATTTGTTAACGAATAAAACAGCATAAAATTTTATTCAATTGCGCAAACATTTTGATGCATTATGGCAACTTTGGCATTTTGCTGTTCCACAGATTTTGCTGTTCCACAGAATTTTCAGAAAACGTTCTAACCCTGGCAAAGTGGGGTTTTGGACGATATCAGCATAAATCTTCATCATTTTTTGGTGCAAATACATTAAAGTACCTTGACATTATCTTTGGATACCAGCAATTAATTAACATTTTTTATTTTGATTACATAATAATGGCAATATACACATGTCAAAGTCAGACGTGCCTCTTTGCCGGCTGTGATGTCTGGTTACTGGTTTAAACTTGGCCCAGGTTTTTAAAAGATTTTTGGGTCAGCACACCTTAACAGCTTCAACAATTGATTGGTTCATTGACAGCCCGGATGCCCAGATTATGCAGAGCTGTAATAGCTGCTAATGGTGGATATTTTGATGTCCACATCCAAAATGTAAGTATTTTCTATGTATAAACTGTTTAATAAACTGTTTATGTAATAAAATATGTTTTCGTAGTTAGTGTTGTCCCTTATCAGTGCAACATTATCACAAATTAAAAAGGACTCATGGCAATACTGTCCAAAACCCCACTTTGCCAGGGGCGTTTCCAAACTTTTGGAGGGCAGTGTATATCAGGATATGAGATTTTGGTCATATCGCACTACCCTATCTAGTGCTATGATTCAGCTGTTAATTTCAGCTATAAGCCACAACATTGTGACTTGTGGTTATATGGCAAATTTATCTTGTCACGGTAGCTTACTTTCTTTGCAACTTCAATCATGTGGTCGGTGTTATTAATGCTAAATGATCTGGGACAAAGTCTCTTTTCAGTCTCTGAAGTTCAGTCGCCCCTGTGATAACGTCTACCGTACTTAAATATACTGCACTCGCAGTGGAAAAAAGGGGGTTCTAATAAAGATGCACTTGTAGACGTTCAAAACAGTTGGACACATCAACCGCCATCTGCGCTAAACTCTGTGGAGAGTGTGACTCGTCCACCCACCAGCTCACCTTCCAAACTGGTCCTTCCTGTTGAAGTCTGCCCCAGTGTTGAGAAGCAGATTTAAACAGTCGAGGTTTCTGAGAGAGAGGAAATAAAGAGAGAGAGAGAGAGAGAGAGATGGTGATTTGAAGCTCCACCGGCCCGATGTAAATGAGGGTTTGTTTTAGGAAACCGGCGTGGGCGGACGCCGGAGAGGAAGACAAAGGCCGTGTTGAGCGCTGGCGATGAAGACGAGCCAATGAGGAAGAGGCAGGCCGTGACTCACCCTCCCGCCGCTGCCGCGTGTAAACACGTCCTTCCAAAGTCGTCCGGGGTGTCGATGTCAAAGCCTTCACCAACGCAGAAACAGAATTATTTCTACAGGGTTCTGACACATAATTGAAAACAGCATTCAAACAACCTTCCCACAACCTCGTTTTACATTTTGATGTATTTTCATGACCTAAGGACTGATGGTGCAAAAAAATTATCTGATAAAAAATAAATCGCACAAAATAACAATTATACCTAATAATTAAACTCTCATCAGCTACAAAAAATTCTTGTACAAAACCTGAAAATACAAGTGTGCGAAACGAGATTCCTACAGGCAACGCAGGATAAAAACGCCCGTTTCCTGCATCAAACTCACCGGTTGACAGAAGTTTTCGGCAGCAGTCGGAGAAGCCGCTGAGTGCAGCCAGGTGCAGGGGAAACATGCCGTGGATGCCTCGCCTTGAGAGAGGACACGAACTCGTTTAATACTGAGCACTCATTCCACTAAAATTCTCCTGAACAAGATGTAAATATAAGATGTAGCCATGTTCAGATTAACTGAGGTCCAGTGTAATATTTAAGGGGTGCTACAAAGTCAAGTTACCGCAAAATAGCTTCACATGGTTTCTAGAAGGCACATCTACAACAAACGCAAACCTATGGCTATTATGGGTTGTTTATGCTACTGATTACTTAACTACTACTTATAGCTGCTGATCATTTACTTGATCATTACATTCCAGACATAAGTTAGTATCAACAGCTAGTGTAAAAAATAGGTTTAATTACTAGAGTTAAAGCCCAAAAAATATTTTCACAGAAGAATCATGCTAGCTTTTAGATTCTGAAATGGAAAGACTTTTTGGGAGAGTATTTCCAAGCTTCGAAGACGTACAAGTTCTACGACCCATTGCAAAAGTGTCTATTTAAGGTATTACTGGTAAATGTAGTGCAACTTGACCTAATGAAGACCTTCATCATCAGGATAACAGTAAAACCTCAAATGTTGGCCTGACTATATGGCATATATGGTAAAAATGAACACGACCAAGGACAGAACCCTGAGGAACACCTTGCATAGCCACCTTGTTCAAGTTAAATAACCATTACAAATATATACACAAATGATGACAATCAATCAGAGCATATACAGTAATGACACATTGGAGCAAATGTCTAACTGGCATCAAGGAGGAGCAAATTATGAAGAGAGTCTGAAAAGAAAGGATGATGTTACAGGAAACCAGACTCAAATGTTTCAGGAATAACTTCTGGGACAAGACAAAACTGCAGTTAACAAGTTCTAGATAACTGTTGTAGACAATAAAACTGCCTAAATGACCAGCAGGAGTGTAACGATACATTGACCTACACTAATATACTGATTCAATGATCGGCGAGTCCATAGCATTGTGATCACATAGGAATGGAAGTGATTATGTTAAATCAGGCATCAAATTGTTATCCATTGACTCAACATAACATTGTATTGTGGCGTTCAGGTTTAACATAGCCGGAAAAACAAAAGGCAGGTGTCTCTCACTCTCTCAGCAGTCGGCTGTTGCAAGCCAAAGCCATGACAAAGTCGATTAAGGAGTGGTCAATCAACCCTGTTGGTCTGCTTGGAAAAAAAACCCCACCAATATGACCAGGCTTTAGGAGGGAGGAAGGAAGAGCTGCCAAGCCTAGGTAGCGCTTTCAAAAGCCTCCATCTGTTCGCTCTAGAGAGAGTCTCAGATTCCCGAAGCCAGACGGGGAAGGACCACTCACTTGGCTGTGTCTGCCCCGTTGGTGATGAGGGTGTTGATGAGCAACTCGTGGCCGTAGCGGGCTGCTATATGGAGAGGCGAGTTGCCGTTCTTGTCTTCACAGTCTATCTCAGCCCCTGTAAACACACACACAACTGATCAGAACAGCAGAGCTGGTGGAGACGGCAGAAAGAGAGTTTAGAGAGTCAAGTTTATTTCTATCGCACATTGTAAGATGTAGTGTGTAAGAAGAATAAAAAAATAAACGAACAATGAATGTACAGTTAAAACTGCAGATATTTAGTAGTAGAGAATAGGGCTGGGTTCAAAAAATTGATTCACCAATCAATATCGATTCTCGTTCGAAAAATACGAGATCGATCCAAAAATTCGCGGATCGATCTTTTCCTGCGGCTATGCACTACTTCTTGCGACCGCGCAAGGAGAGCTATAAAAACGTGAGACCGGTGAAACCGAAACCAAACAGAGCCATGGCTGAAGCTGCTCGCTCCGCTCAAATCACCGTCTGGCCTAATTTTATAACCAAGTATTGACGCAAAGAAATCTCTAAATAAATCGATATCGAATCGAATCGAGAATTGAATTGGATCATGACCTTGTGAATCGGAATCGAATCGATTCAGGAAATCAGCAACGATACCCAGCCCTAGTAGAGAATAGGGCTGTTTTCAGCCTCTTTTTAAAAGTTGCTATAGCTGAGGCAGATGTGAGGGTTTTGGGATGCTTAACACAGGTGGTTGGTTTATCTGCTGATTTGGTTTTTCTGATATGCTAAACACTCACACACTAAACTCTAGAAATCAGTCACCTTTAAAAACACACAGATATCATCAGAACAGCAGTTGAAGAAGCAGGACGAGGGGGAGCAAGAAGCAGTCAGTAGCGCCAGAGAGGACGGTTAGGGCAGGACTCACCACTCTGAATGATGGCCTGAGATCTGGAGAACCTGCCGTGAATGGCAGCCATGTGGAGCGGAGTCTTTCCGTCTTTACTCTGTAGCAAGAGGGGCAAGATGTTAAGCTTTAAGACGCACATGTTACACACACACACGCACACGGATAGTCAGATCTACAGGATCAAAAGACAAAAAATCTAATTAAACTTGGGAGACTGTCAATTTCGAGAGCGTCCACAATACAGTGCAAAAGTGATGAAAGACACAGCATGTCTTTGGGCATATGACACACACACAGCAGCTTGCTCCCTGAAGCCTTTTTCCCCTCCTTCTGGTACTCTAGGGGAAACCAGTGATCCTCCAAAAATAGATCAAAACTGTCTGAAGAACATATAAAAGTGGCAGTGTTCAATCACAATCACGGCATGACTGAGGCGTGTCAACAAACCTTGATATTGACATCGGCCCCGTTGCCCACCAGCAGCTCCAGGCAGAGCGCCCCCTGACGCGAGGCGGCGGTAAAGTGCAGCGGGGCGAAGCCCTTCTCGTTCACTTGGTTGACGTTGGCCCCTGACTCGATGAGCTCGTTCACAACCACGTCGTGACCGTTATAGCAAGCCACGTGCAGCGGTGTGTTCCAATACGCGTTCGGCTCATTAATCTGGAGAGAGAGAGAATGTTTGGATGCATACACGTTATAATAAATATCTAATAATACAAATAATGTAGTGTGTATATATACATATATATGTGACTAATTTCGCTTAAACAGCTGTATCTTTGGACTGCTTTGGTCCAGCTAGCATCAGTGGTGCCAAATGAACAACAGGGCCGCTATAAATGCTAAATGCCTATTTAGCTGAAATTTGGTACAAACAATCAAAACTAAGATATGGAAGAGGGAAATATACAATGTTGCGATATGAACAGTAGGGGGCACTTTATATAAATTTATGCAGCCTAAACTGTAAGTCGCACAAAGTTGAAACTTGGTCAATAAGTAGGGATGGTGTGCTGATTAGCTTTAAATGAAAAGTGTAAAGGGAGGACTAAAATGCTACAGAAATTGATGCAGTTTGATTCCCTGACTCCTTTCTTTTATGCTTACTGCATCAGCTGCTTTTGTGCTGCTCTTTGCAACTTTTGCTTGGACCCCGCTGGTTGCCGCTTGCGGATATATATTTTTGATTACTATCAGAAGTATAACTGAACAAGTAAAACAAGGAAAAATGTCATATGGTAAGTTGGCTCTGTTTTACAGTGCCTGTTGATGCTTGTAGTCAGGAATTTTTTTATCACAATTTTCTTCCGACTCAGGCAGCTTTTTTCTGGTTTAAAATGTTCTAGTCAAAGTCAAAGTGAAAGTAAACTTTATTGTCATCTCTGCTATATACTGTACAGATACATAGAGAGACGAGACGACGTGGCTCCAGTTTAAACAGTGCAGTAGGAAAAAAGGAGCAAAGAACAATTATGGCATGTGGAATAAACAATAAAAAATAAAGTACAAAATATACATTTTAAGCTAGACATGGAATAATAAATATAACTTTAAACTAGAACTAGAATTAGAATTAGAAATTCTAGTAAAGGTTTCTAGATGCTCTCATTGCATTCCTGAGACTGGCCTTTTTATTATTAAGCTATTTATTAATTACCTCACATTAGAGGAGTTTAAAATCATCCTGCTTACTACACACTAGGGATGCACCAATACCATTTTTTTGAGACCGAGTACGAGTACCGATATTTATTTTTGGGTACTCACCGATACCAAGTACCGATACCTGTGTAGGTCTATTATTAATAACAAGGACAATAATAGTAGCATTTTTAGGATTTTTTTTTTTTTTTTTTACCAATATCAAGTTCTGTATTCCCCCAACGATAAGCCACCCCACACTATAAGCCGCCCCCATTCTATAAGCTGCAGAAAATGCTCATTTATGTTTTAAAACTCTAAGATGAGCCGCCCCATGTTATTAGCCGCGACGTTACTGAATTTACCAATCTGACGTAAAAGCATCTACGTATTTTGCCGCGCCCCCGGAGGCCTTTGCAACTCTACAATGATATTATACATTTACTCCGTCTGGTCAGCAGCAACATGCGACATACAGTCAAGCGTGCAAATGGGTTATGTCGGCGTGGAACAACGTGAAACCAGAAATCATGGTTTTAGATAGGCCGGCCCGTTTAAGCAAACCGCACCTAATACGCAGGTTTGTAAAATAAGCCGTGGCATATCTTTGGGGAAATACGGTAGTCTAAACAAACAAACAAAAAAAACCTTTCAAGTACACTTGAGCCTTATTATGTCATTTTATAAAATAAATGATACTAATTTTTTATCCATTTATTTGTCCTATATGTATCAAAACATAAAAAAGCAACAACAATTAAATAAAATATTAAATATTGAAATATTAGTCTGCTTTGCTGCTGTCATTATTATTTATTTTAAAGTACCTCCAGACGACTGACATTTTTATCTCCGCACAGTTCACAGTTTATTTGGCAAGTGTTGTGGCATTTACACTGCCTCCGCGTTGCGATGAACATAACTACGTCATATCTTCCACATGTGGTATCGGTAGCAGGCATCAGGGAATTTTGTTCTGAGTGCGAGTAACTGCATGGGGGGTGGTATCGGTACCGATACCGGTGCATCCCTACCATACACATACGGGGACAGGAATTAATTAGCTTATCATGGAGGTTACATAAATGACTGTCATAAGGGGGCGCTCAGTGGGCAGGGCAAACTTACGTCCACGCCTAGATCCAGCAGGTATTTAACAACGCTGATCATTCCACTGGAGGCTGCTGCGTGGAGCGGTGTGTAGGCTTTCTTATCTTTGCACACCACCTCCGCACCATGAGACACCAGCAAGCGCACCACCTCCATATGACCTGACAGAGAGACAGAGAGAGATGGGGATGGCATTGAGAGTGGGAAAAACGGTGTGAGAACAGTGTGAAAGAAAGCACAAGAGAGCAAAAAAATTATAATGAGAAAGAAAAGAGAGCATGAAAGAAAGCACATGACAAAAAATTGAAGTGAGGAAAAAAGACAGATAAAATGGAGAGAAAGGGAAATGGCGAGGAAAAGAGCAGAAAAGGGAGATGCAGGAGAAGGGGAGAGTTAAAGAAAGAGCAATAGAGAAGGCAAGGAAGAAGAGGGATCGAAGGAAGAGAAAACGATTATGGAAAAAAGATAAAAAGAGACAGAGCAGAGAAAAAAAGAGGAAAAAACTGAAGTGGGAGGACAACTCTTACAAAGAGCGACTCTTATGAAGAGACTGACACCAGCCATCTCAGACCAACACTGGCCCTCTGTTAGACTCAAGTCTCTGTGCCTTCCACTCACTTCAGGATTATTCTCAGCACCAACATATTCACACTCAAATGATCCAGAATGGAAATACTGCATGTGAGTCACATCCATATCACGTTGGAAATACATTTGTTTACACACAAACGTGCTCTAGCCCTGAGGTCCCCAAACTTGTTCTGCAGAGCTCGCATTTGGATATTTTCTAGCATCGACACACACATGCACCACTTTTGCTTCCAAACCCAACTGGAATGTATTTTAATTCCGGTGTGCTGTGGTGTTGGTGGTGATCTAGTAGTTAGGAGACTCGCCTCTGGACCAAGAGGTCGTGGGTTCAAATCCTAACTCTAGCATCAAGTTGCTGCAGGAAGAGTGTCTCAGAAAATGGAAGTTGCTCTCGATAAGAGTGTCTGCTAAAAGCTGTAGATGTAAATGTAAACATGACAAACCACCTTAACAATGGAATTATTTTTTTCTAAGTGACATGCATTTTCTATCTTAAATTTGTACTGGATAACAGCATTCATTGCTTTCAACAAAATTTTTCTCAAGATCAGCCTATGAAACTCAACAAGCTCACTGAAACAAAAAATAAAAGCTGAACATTTCTGTTCTGCAGAAATGACACCACTAATCTGCACATCTTTCCAGCTGTGGGTTTGCTTCGCCTCGTTCATTTGCCTTTCCGCAACCCCAACAGCAACAGCTCTGCTCTAGTCATACATAACTTATTAGTCATAGTAAGTTTTTACTTCAAATTAGCTCTTGAGAAAGTTAAGACATTTAAACGGTATAACAGCTTACAGCTGAGGAATTGAAGAAAACCCAGTAAGCTAATGTTCTGCAGAGACATGCAATCAAATTTGCGTGAGAATGCTCTTCAGCGTTTGTAGATTCTGTTCTTACACAAGAACAAATCTCAAATAAGAAAACATGTCAGAATCTTTACAAAAACGTGTAATTGGAGTTGAAGACCAAATTTCTTCTTATTGAGGAGGTGAGTGACACAAAAAAGATATTTTCTTTAGTACTGCAGATTTACATTTACATTTATGGCTTTTAGCAGACGCTGTTATCCAGAGTGACTTCCGATTTCCTAATTACAAACACAGTCTCCCAAAGAACGACATGGAGTTAAGGGTCTTGCTCAGGGACATAGTGCTAGTGCTGGAGGTAGGATTTTAACTTACGACCTCTTGGTCCAGAAATGAATATCCTAACCACGAGACCACCACCACCACCCCAGATAGTGTATATTATACATATTCTCCAAGAAAAATGCTCATACTATCGTTTTAGACACCAAGAGAGATACAGTAAATGTGACGAGGGGATGGTGGAAGGTTCACAAAGCCAGTAACTGGCGTCTACCACTTATAAACCACCTGTGCCAACCACAGTCAGGGTCGTCCTTTTGTTTCTTTACGAGCATACTCTTTAAATGTTGGATAGAACTTTCAACAGCACTGTTGTTTGTCTTCTTCTGCCTTAGTCATGATAAATACTAAAAGCTTTACGCTTTAAAGTGCCTGTGTCTTACCCATATATGCAGCCCAGTGGATTGCTCTCCTGTCCTTCTTATCAAAGGCGTTGATGTTGGCTCCTCTGGACAGCAGAAGCTTCACCATCTAGAAAAGCAGCAAAAGAATCTGTTACACACTTGTCGAAACACAGTTTTGGGAGCAGCTAAATATTTAGTAAGTAAATATCTAAATCTATTTGGCTTCAGGCTTATTTAGGGACCCAAATGAATTTCAGGGACCCTATGAGACCCTAGGAATATTTGTCGTTTGTGTGTTCTCAGCAGTGTAGTCACTGATATGTTACACCACTATCAGTATCAGGCCAATACAGGCAACAAATAAAGCTCCTATGAGTTTTCACTGTCACGTTTAACAGTGAATGTATTATTGCACCACACGTGAGCTTGTATTGAACTTTGCCATAGTTTTAACGTAATCTGGCATCTTGACATTTTTATTCCCGTGAGCTGACTTACAAAAGTTATAACCCTGAAAACATATAAAGTCGAAATTGCACAAATTATTGTTTCAAGTCAAAGTACAGTACCGTGCAAAAGTTTTAGGCAGGTGTGAAAAAATGCTGTAAACAAAGAATGCTTTCAGAAATATAAATAATGATTGTTTATTTTTATCAATTTACAAAATGCAAAGTGAGCAAACAAAAGAAAAATCTAAATCAAATCAATATTTGGTGTTACTACCTTTTGCCTTCAAACCAGCATCAATTCTTATAGGTACACTTGCACAAAGTCAGGGATTTTGTAGGATTATAATCAGGTGTATGATCAACCAGTTATACCAAACAGGTGCTAATGATCATCAATGTCACACGTAGGTTGAAACACCGTCATTAACTGAAACAGAAACAGCTGTGTAGGAGGCTTAAAACTGGGTGAGGAACAGCCAAACTCTGCTACCAAGGTGAGGTTGTGGAAGACAGTTTCATGTCATGGCAAGATTGAGCACAGCAACAAGACACAAGGTAGTTCTACTGCATCAGCAAGGTCTCTCCCAGACAAAGATTTCAAAGCAGACTGGGGTTTCTTTGTTTACAGCATTTTTTCACACCTGCCTAAAACTTTTGCACAGTACTGTACATGAAAGTATGCCAACATGACTAACTGATCAAATCATTTGTACAGTGTACCTACATCTCAGATACGGAACTATCAGTCAATGATCAAAGCCAAAACCACAATCTCTGATTGGCTATATGGCACATGAGTAGAAGCCAATCAACAACGATGCCTTGTTGTCCCTGACATCACACACACACACACACACACAAGCGTGGCTTGTGGCTGAAAAAACAATATCGGTCGACCTCTTTGGTCGGATGCTTGTACTATAAACATGCCCCACTATTAAGGCTGGAATATATTTTTTCCAGTGAAAAGGTGTGTATCTTTGTGATTTTAAAATAACTACAGAAAACACACACAGATTTTTTAAATAATCAAAATAACCGTCACATGCAACATTTCCTCGATTAGAAGTTATGAATGTCTGTTTCGATTAACTGCCCACCCCCTAATACAAGAGCAGGTTCTCAGTGAACTCCATTCATCCTACTAAACATTTTTTGAGTTTAACCTTATAAATTTTTTAGAGAATCGTAGCACATGCTGCACCTCGGCGTGGCCGCTGAAGGCTCGTGGTGCAGAAAGCCAGTCTCTGACTTGTATGATCCGACATTCACGTTGCTGGGGAGGGCGCAGAGCCTCGGTATGGCGCACTGCCTTGTTAGCCGCGGCCACGTGCAGCGGAGTCTGCCAGTTCTTGTCTCGCGCGTTCACGTCGGCCGAGTGCTTTAGCAGGACCTGAACGGCATCCTGTGTGACAAACAGACAGGCACACATGTGAATGAGGGAAGAGAGAGAGAGTGTGTGTGAGGGGTGTAAAGGGAAGCAAGCAATGTGATACCTCACCTGCAGGATGCAACGCTGCCAGTGAAGGGCTCAGCCGCCTGTCTTTAGCATTTACTCTCGCTCCTGAAAAGAGAGTGTACAGGCAGAGAGAGAGAGAGATTGGGGATGAGGCCGAGACCTGAAGAACAGAGATAGAGGGAGGGAGATGGGGTGGAGATGAATGGGAGAGAGAAAGTGTGAGAAATAAAAGGAGTTAGGGAGACAGAGAAACACAGAGAAAGAGAGAAAGAAAGAAGAGAGAAAGAAACACAGTGAGAGAGAGATTAGGGGATGAGAGAGAGAGACACAGAGAGATTGGGGATGAGAGAAGATTAGGGATAGAGAAGAGACAGAGGAAAATAGAGATAGAGGGAGGGAGAAAGGGTGGAAAGGAGGGAAGGGAGTAAAAATGAGCGAGGAAGAGAAATGGAAGGAGTAAGGGGAAATAGAAGGTGGAGGGAGACAGAGAGAGAGAGAGAGAGAGAGAGAGAGAGAGAGAGAGAGAGAGAGAGAGAGAAACAGAGAGAGAGAGAGAAACAGAGAGAGAGAGAGAGAGAGAGAAATTATTACTAACCCACACTCTCTCAAACCTGCTAAGAAAGAAAAATCTCACAGTCCCTTTACAGCACACTGGCAAAGGCTTAAAATAGTGTGGTAGCACCTGCTAGACTTCATCAGTCACCCTTAATAGCCTGCTCCCCTCCAACACACACACACACACACTTCCTGAGCGGCCAGCAGGTTCTGTGCTTGCATATGAATGGGAGCGAGAAAGCCGATCGCGTCTTCTTGTGTAAGAGTGAACGAGAAGAGCGGCTGTACCTGACAGAATGAGGAGCTCGATGATCTCGGCGTCACCCAAGTAGGCCGCGGCGTGCAGGGGAGTCCTCTTCTCATTGTCCTGGAAAAACCAGTAAAAATATCACAACCACGCCTCGCAGGAAAAGCAAACCAAGAGACGCACAACAAGCCAATTCAGAGTGTGAAAAACAATCCACAGTATCCTACTATTAACACAATACGCTTTTCTATATTACATTATACTGTAAACACGTAAATACAGTATATACACATTAATAAACATCACACTCCAACCTTGTTTAAGGTGTTTAAGAAATAGTTAGAAAAGTAGCAGCATCTTCCACACGAACGGAAAAGCATTTTGTCCTGATGATAAACTGGATACCGAGACAAAGAAAACCACAGAAACACCTTTAAACCTCAGTTTGATTTTTACCAAGCGTTAAAGGGTTTAGTAGTATTTGAAAATAAGTAAATTAAATTTTATTCAAAATTTGACTGGTACTGTATGAGCAATAAATGAATAAACAAACAAACATTTCACCTTTTCTGTATTAAAATATATAGGATCAGCGCCTGAGCCAAATAATAAACCTGTGGTACTGGTAGAGTTGTAGTCAAGACCTCCTAAACCGAGACCAGAGTGTGGTGAGACCGGGACAAGACCAAGACCCCAGTGGGCCGAGACCAAGACCGAGACCAGGGCGGGGTGAGACTGAACCAATAGGTAGTTGCTAAACAGTGAAGTTGCCTGATGTCGTTCCCAGACAACCACAACTTCACCTGGGCTCATGTGCACTGTGTGTGTGTGTGTGTGTGTGTGTGAAGGGGTGTGGCGGGTAACTGCGGTCGGCAGTAACGGTTGCATTTGGAGTGAGAAAATATCCAATCCGAGAGTAAACAATTCATTAGTAGTAATATTCTCAGGGCTGTGGTCTTGGCTGGTCTCGAAATAGAATCCTGAGTGCTCTTTATGCGAGTCCATGATGAGAATGCAAATGTGGCCGATTCCGAGACAAGAGCGAAACTTTAAAAAACTGGTCGAGAGAACGGTCTCGAGTTCTACAACACTAGATACTGGACCTGGTCCAAAAATGGCGCAAACAAAAAATCATGACCGTCTTCAACTTTGTATTAAATGTGTTTGTTCTAAGACTATAGATAAACGTTAATTAAATCTCAACTCAGTCCAATCAGTCCACTGGATGATGGCCTAATGGTGTTAAAATCCCCAAATGTGAAGAGGCATAACTGTGGCAGCGAGGTTTTCTTAAAGCGAAGTGTAAATGAGTTGCAGATGACGGGGCATATGTGGTGACAGCTTGTAGCTCATGGTGAAAACTGCCTCAGCTCGATCTGCCAAAGAGTGACGTAAATATCACAGTTTGCTAGTAGCGAATTGCTGGTTAGCTTCTTGGACCCGTCTTGGAACGGTCAGGAAAATGCGGCAGAAATCAGATCCCCAGATTTCAATAGTTCAAAGTTAAAGAGTGGAAATGCAGAAGAGGAAGCTCTCATCAATATTATAAATATTACTTTGACGCTGATTACATTTAATAAAAGATTTCTTATCAATGAACCAAAATATCATAAAAAAAATTCATTAACCCACATACAATGGAAAAATTAACTATCTGAATTAATAAACATGAGCAAAAAGTTAGACATTCTAAGGCCATGTCCACACGTACACGGGTATTTCTGAAAACGAGCGAACGAGCACGTTTTCAAAGATATCTCTGTCCACACACAATCGCAAAAAACGCTGTCAAAAGCGTGCCTTGCACTGTAGATGAAACCTAATGTAGACACAGCGCATACTGTGACGTCATACGAGTGCCGCGAAACGGACCGTTTTTCAAACCTGTTTTTCTTGTCCACACCTAAACGCAGAAACGGAGTTTTCAAAAATCGCCACTTTGGCCAGACTTTTCAAAAACCTCCGTTTTCACTGACCCAAAACGCCGTTTACGTGTGGACGAAAGGCCAAAACGCATAGAAAAACCTCCGTTTTCAGAAATACCTGTGTACGTGTGGACATGGCCTAAAGGTTGGTTTCAGACATTTTTGAACGTGAACATGAATCATAATGATATATGTTTAGGAGAAGTGGAATGAAGTCTTCTCAAGATGGTTTAATTAATCCCTCTCTGATTTAAATTACCCCATGAAATGATTTTACTGCATTTTTGTGTGGCTCATTTCTCTACAGATAAGATTGGCCCCTGGCCCTCAATTAGTCAATGTCAACGGCCCACCCCTGTAAAAGACACATAGCGGAAAGCACTTTACTAATTTAGTTCACAGAGCATCTCATGTCTCCCATTTCAATGTGAACATCTTTGTTGGTTAAGGACTGTGGACGTCTCTGTACTCTGTACTGTCCACATCAACACTGGACAACACAGTTTTTCAACAATAAGCAACCTCCAAGGGCTGGGCGGCATGACCTCAAAGCAATTTCACGATTAATTGACCTTTTTGCCTTTATTACGATTAATAAATCATTTTTGGGTTTTTTTTTTAGCCCTCATAGTTTCCTAATAAAGTTTGTACTGTGAATATGCTGAACTGTTAAACTGAATGGTGAGGAAACAGTGTAGACGTGGACTAGATGGGGCAGAGTCACGTGACAACACACTGTCGTAATGCTTTTAAGGGGACAGTACACGAACACACACTGGGGTATTAACGTTTTTTTACATATTAACAGCACTTCAAACTTTCATCACTGAAATAACAAATATGGACGAGATTACGTCAGTTAAGAGTTTTGTAATGTTGGGTTTGATGAATTTTCTGTTAACTGCCAAGTCCTACGTGCTGCTTGATTCGTTTAGGAAATGATCACTATCTGAAACTTTCTTAGCCTCTATAGAGTGCATCTTTTAGAAATTAAAACAGCCTTCAGTGAGGAAAGTCAGGTAATCATTTTAACAAATTCAATTTTAGCTGTAAATGTGACAAAAGAGGCACTTAAACCTAGAACCAATTTTACTGAGGGGGAATTTATCGGTGTATCAGTTTCTCTGCTCTAGCCTTGATGAATGTGCGGTTCCGTGGCTGCAGTCCGGATATGGTGTGGGATCGGGCCGAATGTGATGTGATGGAAGGCTCCAATAAATCCACAGCCTACACAGATCAATTGAGGCCCAGACCTCATGGGACACAATGCAGAACCAAGACACTCTGTCTGTGTGTGTGTGTTGTCCTACACGTTTGTTGGGTGTTCTGTGACAGTTATTCTTAATACAAATTCATGGCACTTGCAAAACCAGAATTCTTCATTATGACACAACTAAACAAGGACACACAAACAAACAAACACACACACACACACACACAACTTATGCAACAGAAAATAACTCATTCTGTTTGGTAATGCAAGTTTTGGCAAGTTAAAATAATTTGAGACTGCTTTTGATCTGGTTTTTCATGATGAGTAAGGACATTGTCTGTCTCATCGCCTCTTTCAACCAATCAACACACACACACACACACACACACACGGATCAGGCAAACCGCCAATGCCCCATCTCTTCCTACAACCTGCCATGCACCCAAGCTGATCCAAGAGCCGCCGGAGATGAACTCTCATTAAAACTTCCAAATCCATCAGGGCAGGGTGTGTGTGTGAGTGTGTGCGCTACCCTGCAGCTCATTGCCTGGAATACACAGAGCAGCCTTTAGGACAGTAATAAAAAAAAAAAATCAGGATCAGAAAGCGAGGGTTTTACAGAAGGGCAGAGAGAATAAACGGAGCGGACGGGGATTTATGCGTTGGCCAGCGAGCGGTGCAGCGTTTGCATTCTGGCTTGATATGAGCTCACTCTTACGGGGAAATCGATGTGACAGAGAATGAGCCATTAGCCGGCCAGGTCATCGGTCTGCCTGAGCCTGGTGAAGCTCGCCACACTGAGGGCCTGTTTACACAAAAGTTTCCTTCCAGTACGTCACTGCCACCCCGCCATCGCCATAACTGAGTAAAGCTCATATGTCCTCCTAACCAAACACTTTTTTGTGGACGCTGTACTCTGTTGTTACACTAGCACGCAACTTTTTGAGGTACCAAGACATACTCACATTAAAATGTGAAAATATTGTGCTATTATCTATATAGTTATGTGTGCGAAAATATACTTACTTTAACAACTACAGTAACGTCAACTCAAATGTCACTGAAAGTGAAAGTGAGTCATGTCATTGTAAACACATACCAGCATCACAATGTGACTTTTCAGCTATGCATGCAGGAGCAGTGGGCAGCTGACATGGACAGCGCCTGGGGGCAGTGCTTGGGGATGGTACCTTACTCATGGGTACTTCAGTGGTACAATTTCCAGTCCAGGACTTGAACCGGCGACACTCCGATCGTGGGGCCAACTCCTTAAATGTTACCTACCAACTGCCCAACTGACTTTAGAAAAGTATGGAAACTATTCCAACCAGTTATTCTGCGTCATTTCATTCTTCATGTCTAGTAAAAAATTCAGTCAAAAGACTGCAATGACACTATTAAAACATGTAAAAAGGTGACTGCTACTATAAATCACATTTCTTGGGTTGGTGGGAGTGGCATAGTACGAGAAAACTTGCCTACTATTATATATTGGGGCAGTTGGGAGAGTTTGGGTCAGTTAGTAGTGTAACGGTTAGTGCATTCGCCCCGTGATCGGAAGGTCATTGGTTCGAATCCTGCACCAGTAAAGGTACCGCTGAGGTACTCATGAGCAAAGTACCGTCCCCAAGCACGGCTCCCCGGATGCTGCCCCTCAGTTTCCTAGTGCTCCCGCATGGTCGGGTCAAATGCAGGTCACATTTCATTGTAGTGCACTGTGTGCTTTGCTGTGGTGTGTTCACAATGACAAATAAGGCTTCACTTTCACTTTCATAACCATCGCTGAAACTTCATCAAGGCCCTTAACGTTCCTATAAGTTAGTCCAGGGAGACTGTACCTGTTATTAGGAAAGGCTAAAATGTAAGTGATATTTTGACGTGATTTTCCCGCCAAACAGCTTCGTAAGAGTACAGATCACCATACATGTTGTGCTTTACAACTGGTCAGAAAAGCAAACGTGTCTAGACACACATTTAGAATGCATTCCGGGACATATTGCCCTTTTCACACACGCATGGTGGGCTGTAAACGCGCCGGCAAAATCTCTGGAACTGAGGTATGCGTGAACAACTGGTGGAGTCAAAATGCCACAATAATTAAGTCTGGTTACAGACTTAAAAACAACACCGACAATGTTTCTGAAATGTTCTTTTGTGATTGCTGGACAACCGAGACTTTCAGGCATTTTCTGAGCCAAAATTCCTAGAGCTAACACTGTCAACAGGTTATAATAAAATATATTATACGCTATTAAACTGACTGTTGTTAGCTGTGATCGAATAAGGGTGGTGTAGCTTTTTTCAGTGTCAGAGGTCATTTTTCAATGTGTCTCCATCTCGCTTCTCGACCTCTACTATGATATTAAATGTTGAATCCCTTCCTAATGTGAATACTGGGGTAAAATTAAAGGTGTGTCATGTTGTATATAATAAGCCTTCACAAAGGTCTTTGTATTAAGGTCCTGTTTTATTTGTGTTGCGTTCGCTGAGAACAGACAAAAAGGAAAATACCTGAACGTTGACGTCTTCTTTCTTGAATATGAGCGAGCGAACTTCGTCCGGATCTGCATTAAAAATAGCTTTCAACAACGAAGGCTGGGGAGAGATCAAGGAAGAGGTCAATCAATTAACATTTCACAGGAACTGAGCTTAATATTTATTACTTTACGGAAAAACTGCACTAAGCTGCTCAATTACTTCTAACAAGCAACGGTTTTATGATTCATCCTCCGAAAGTGAAACTTTTGAAGGCAGTGCTGCAGCTTAATGCTAACGTAACATTACAATTGCTAACTGAACACACTAAAGACTTTTAAATGTAAGACTTTTAATCTTCTGGACTGACAATCACACTAAACTCATTGACATTATCCACTTTAATCACTTTTTTTGTTTTCTGTAATAAAACCAAAAAAAATCCTGTCTCTCTTTGTTGATAATAAACTGATCACAGGTCACAGTAATCAAAATACGACCAACAAACCTCCTCACTGGACTGTGGTCGTAATAGGCACTGACACGTCACTGATAGTAGAAGAACATTCTGTAAATGTCAAACCGACTATTCACGAGGTCCCGAAGCTGGTGGGACACGATGGAAGGGAAATCTACACTTTTATACCACATGTCACGAGAGGTCGTCACTCGCCAGACCTGTGAGTATTTTTATGACAGCACGAGAGCAACAGCTGTCTACCAAATGAGTACTCGCCCAAACGTGGGGAACATGTTTCAGGTGGGGGAAGAACAGAGTGTGATGACCGCAGGGGGAAAGACAGGAATTTATTGCCTTGTTGCTCAATCTTTTACATATTAATAGAAGAGTGTTACTACAAAGCGTTTCATTTCACAAGCTTCAGTAAGTGTGCAAACTATATTTGTGGATAGATTTCAGGTGGCCAAAAGTAGGGCCCTATGAAATCTGTTTTTTCCTAAATTCCGTTTTTCCCCATTTTTATTCTTCTGAATTCTGTGTTTTACGTTATAATCATATTTATTCACCTAAAAAGTGTCGAATTATGGACCGGATGGGAAAAAAAGAACAATGCAATAGAACTTCAACAAAGTGCTGGGGTTCAGCAGAACATGTCCTGCTTTAGTAAAACCTTTACCTGTAAACAACAAAAAACATTCATTTTTTCATGCAAAACGAAACGTTTCTGATGTGAGTTTTTGACTGTAAGTGGTCGTCACGTGTTCTTGCGGGTGCAGTCTATCGTGTGCTGGCAAAACTTACAAAAGAGTTGTTCTCCCGATTCATAAAAATCATTTGGGTATTGTTCTGCTCTAAACTTAGCCTTGACAGTCAAATTCCATAATTTTTCTGAGGACTTCGGTGTTTCAGCCTCTTCACCATAGCTGACCATTGGCGTTTTCCCCTCTGTGTCTGTGCGTTTGTGTGTGTGGAAAGCTGAGTCCCGCCTCAACAGGTAACACGTACAGGGGGCTGCAGCAGGCAAAACTGATCACAAACCAGTGCTTTGCTTTGCCCACGCACCGATATCAGCGAATTATACGGCATTCTGCGTTTTACAACGGATTCCATTTTATTTGTTGAATTCCACGATTCTGTCCGCGTTTTCTGCATCGCGGAAATCATAGAGCCCTAACAAAAGACCTTTCACATTTAAAAAGAATGTGGAACCATCAAAACCAGATCCTCACAGAGCAATCCAGCTTTTCTAATGTGCTCCTGAAACACTTTTAACCCACTACAAGTCCAGCAGTCATTAAGTGAGATTTCTAGTGCTTACCGAGCTCATGTGCATTAGCGGTGTGGTAAACACAGACGAGCGCTGTGAATTCGTAATGACATACGCTCTGTAAAGGGAGGATACAGAGAACACAATGTCCAGTAGGTGTGTATAGAAGCAAGGTCAAATGCTAATAGGGATATCAGGGAATGAAGGCCATTAGTTTTCTGATGGACTGTACCTTTAAGTTCATACTGATGGATTTACCCTGCCAATGAGTAATATGGTTTATGCAGTTACATACGTTTGCAGAAATGTTTGAGCCTCAGGAACGTTTGATGCAACGGCAGTTTTACATTATGACGTTAGTAATTTTGCAACGGCGAAGACGTGCTGCAAGACGGCTGCGAAGGAGAGCTCTCCTCGGAGCCCCATGTTACCCCGCGGCTCATTTCTAGCCCTGGCTATACACGTCTGTGTGTGTTGTGTAGTTATCCAAATAATCATTTCCTGTAACGCGCGACGACGACGGGGGCCCGTTAAATCCAAAAAGGTACGCTTTTTGTAACTGGGTCAGATCGACGTCGGGCTGCTTTCACACCTTAAATGAACCGTGCCAGAGTTCGTTTTAAACTCGCGACCTCTTGGTCCAGTACTGAGTGTCCTAACCACTAGACCACCACCACCAACCACTATGCATGCTGGAGACAAGGTCAAACGCTGATGTGGCAAACATGGCAAACATGGCACAAACATCAAAATAACACTTTTTGTAAGTCGGTAATGATGGGTTTAGGCTTCTTGTTATATTCAGATTCGTAGCCACGACTCTGTAAACTGCACAGCTCTAATTAGAACATGCCTAATTATAAAGAACATTCCAGATGTCAGAGCTGGCGTGTGATGTAAGTGCTGGTGGGAACTGGGTGGCATTGCAACATCCAGGTGGTGGTTAAAGTGGCTCCCTAATGTCATTTGGTGGTGGCAAAACGCTCTGGGTGCAGCTGTAACCACGGGAAAAATTCAAATTGCAAAACTGAATCGAGTGTGTGTTTGTGGAACAGAGTTTAAAACTGCCAAAAAAAAAAAAGCCCGGGGCAAACCCAGACAAGAACCGACAACACAGTAATTATTCTCTTCTCACAGACATATATGAGTCTACAAAGGGGGGAAAGCGAGAGATAGGAAAGATGTGGCAGTGGTGAATAAAAAAAGGGAAACAGGAAGCTGAACTGCAGGTAAGGGGCTGGGCATGATGGGAATTTTAGTCAAGATAGGATTTTTTTTTGTAACGAGTGCATATCTTTTTGATGTTAAAGGAATCACAGACATGCTAGTGGCGGACTGGATGGAGAGAAGTCACGTAACAACACACGGCAGAGATGTTCACAAGCCATTTTTAAGTCCAAGTCAAGTCTAAAGTCTTTGAGGGAAATTCCAAGTCAAGTCTCAAGTTTCTGTTGACTGAAATGGAACTCTCATCTACTCTAGATAACACTGCAGTGCTGTATCTTATGAACTGAAAGCATGCACTGTACTTATTATACGTGACCGTATCAAAATTGCGTAAAAAATGAAGACTAGTGTATTTCTGTGTTTTCAGGGAGTTTTTTTACGCAGCATTTACACTCTGCTGTGGCGTCAGAGGTAGCCAGTTCCATTAATTATAGTGGTTGCAGCATACACGACGCTAACGCAACGCTTCAGAATATATTCAGCTCGCCATTGATTTCTCTAACGTCAATACGCTGGAAAAACTGAAATAAATTAAGATATGAAACAATAATTACATGAAATAAAGATTGTCTGCGAGTCCCAAATCTCGAGTCAACTCTCAAGTCTTTGAAGGAGAGTCTGAAGTCAAGTATCGAGTCATTGTTTGTGCAACTTAAATGCGACTATAGTCCAAGTCTCAGTTTCGAATCCTCATCTCAGTCACACAGTAGTATGTTTTTAAAGGGGAAAATATAAATGAACACACACTGGGAACAGAAACTGAATTCCTTTTTTTTTTTTTTTGTATTACGTAAAGGTCGACCGATTATCAGCATGGCACATTAACGGGGCTGATATTAGGCATCGGTGTTTAATTTTGACCACCACTGATATTAAATAATTACAAAGTGCGCTACTGTGGCTCCACTCCCGTCTCTTCTCTCTGTGGCGTTTGCTCTCGACTCGCTGCTTCATTTAACGTCCTGCACACAACAGTCTCTGATTGGCAACGTCACACGAGGTCTAGGTTGAGTGGAGAGCACGCTGAGCAGCTTTGCTTTCTTTACCACAATCTGCCGCTGCTTAATTTGGAATACTAAAACGTTTCAAATTTCACATTCTTATAATGTTACTAAAATGTTTATTTAACATTATTTAAAGTTAAATGAAAATAATGTATAATTACATAATTAGGTATTCCTAAACAATAAAGTTATTTAAATTAAGTTTTGTGTTGGTGTTTGTGAAATTCCAATTTTTGACAGAAATTTTCTTCTTTTTTTTTGCGTTCCAAAAAATATCGGTCCTCGGCCCCATTAACTAGCAATAATCGGCATCGATATCGGCCCTGTAAAACCAATATCGGTCGAGCTCTAGGAGTAAGTATTTCAAAAATAACTGACATAACCTGCAAGACGGCATTGACTGAAGATTCTGAATATTGGTTTTGACTAAGTTTTTGATCAAATGCTCCAGCCCTACAACCTAGTTATTAAAACGGGACAGGGAAGCTGAATCGCAGATTAAAATAAACATGCGAATGGGCTCTGCCTCTTCCTCACCTTCTCTTCCTGAGCACAGGGCCGGGGAGGCGAGTGCTGGGAGGCGTTTTTGGAATGCTGGGGGGAGGAGGGCTCGTCGTCCTCCACCTCCTCCAGGACAACGATGCACACACGGCTCATTCGCTCCGACCGCATGGGCGCTCCCGTATCCGTGACGACGCCCGCCCTCACTCCCTCCCACCCCCCAACCAACCAGAACCACGTGCGGGCACAAAGGCGCAAAACAGACGAGGACCCCTTCACCCTTATCCAAAACAAACAAACACAGCACAAAAAAAGGATTCCCGTTAATCCAGCACGTGGGTCGGGCGCTTCTGGTCCTGTCCTTCACCGAGCCGAGGCAGCCAGCGTTCCAAACGTCATCTCCAGCGCATGCTTGCGGCGCGAAGAGGGAATTCCGACGCCGTTAAGGCAGCTCGTCCCAGAGCTGCGATGATCCTGTTACATCCGAGGACATGACGATCCGTTTTGGTTTTTACATTTATACGTGTTAAAAATCACAAATGTAAACCGACCAGCTCAAAAACGCCCTTCAGCTGCTGAAAGTCTGATTAAAGGACATAACGCAGGGATCTGAGGCTGGCTGGCTGTCTGGTCCTCTTTCTCTTTCTCTCTCTCCTGATGTCCCTGATTATACTCTTTCGCTTCCCCTCCCTCTCTCTCTCTCCCTCCCCATTCACACAGCATGGCAGTCTGCTGAAAACAGCGCTTTTCAGTCCCGGCCAACAGAGCCAGCCCCCACTGCAATTCTAATCCTCTGGTGTACGAGAAAGAGTGTGTGTGTGTGTGAGAGAGAGAGAGAGTGAGAAAGAGAGAGTGAGTGAGAGAGAGAGAGAGAGAGAGAGAGAAGGGGGGATGGGTGGCAAGGCTGGAAGTGAGAGGGAAAGGAGAGGAGATGGAACGGGTGAGGGAATGAGAGGGAACGAATGAATGAGCGTAGAAAGGTGAAAAGGGAGGGAGAGAGGGAGGGAGCAAGGGAGAGAGTGAGAGAGAGTGAGAGAGACTCAATCCAGGGGTCAAAGGAGAAAGAAGAGGATGAATAAAGAGAATGGGGAAAGACACCGAGAAACTGGTTCCTGCAGTCCTTGTTATTGTGATAATGAAAAACAGGAACTGCAGTGGCAAGGGCTCATGGGTCCTGCAGAGCAGTGAAACGTGATGCCAGAGAGAGGGAGAGACAGAAGGAGAGAGAGAGAGAGAGAGAGAGAGAGAGAGAGAGAGAGATATGGAGAGAAAGAGGGAGAGATGTATAGAGCAGTCAGCATTCACACGCACGGCTCGGATTTTAACGTGTCAGGACGGGGAGGGGAGTGACAGTACAAGGTCACTGAGTAGGCCTTTAATGGTAGAGCAGGGGGCAACATGCTATCACACACACACACAGCTGTGTCCTGCACGAACACACAGTACAACGGCCACAGCTCTACCCTCAGGGAAAAATACCAATTCCGATCTTCACGATTTCTTCCTCCCCCACTCATTCCCACAGACACACACACACACACACACACAAATTGCTGCAACACTTCAACCACGTCTCCAGACGTGTGCTGTACAGAGACCAAGTGATGGACACTCAGCTCTTTGTGTTTCACATGAAAGTCTAGTGTGGTTAGAACAGAAGACAACCAAAATACACACACTCACACCCAGGCATGCACACACACACACTTTTTTAAGTAGGCTCCGCACTGTCTCTGCTGAATCATGCTCGGTTTAACAACTCACAGTCACAAGCGCAGAAACACACACACCACTTACACACGTGCGCTGAAGCTGATAGAATTTTGGGTTTTGTTGCATTCGGAGTTTTGCATGTGAACCTCTACAATAAGGGATTAATAAAGCAATACACTGGACGGAATAATGACAAAAGAAACGTAATAAATAACGACAATGGTGTTTTGTTGTATGTTAGAATGAATGAAGAAATGAATGAATGAATAAATAAATAAATAAATAAATACAGAAATGCCTGGCAGTGACATATTACATTAATGAGAACGCTGCCAGGGTGGAAGTAATCAATTATTTTTATTACCTCCTGGTTACTGGAACCCAGTTACTGTAATGAAGTCTTTCTTTAGGGTATGTAAACGGCAGGACGGACGGACGGACGGATAAATAGATGGATGGATGAACAGAAGGACGGATAGCCGGCTGGATGGCTGGATGGCTGGATGGATGGATGGATGGATGGATGGATGGATGGATAGATAGATAGATAGATAGATAGATAGATAGATAGATAGATAGACAGATAGACAGATAGACAGATAGATAGATAGATAGATAGACAGACAGACAGATAGATAGACAGACAGATAGATAGCTGGATGGATGGATGGACAGCCAGATGGATGGATAAATCGATAGCTGGAAGGTTGGACGGACGGATGGACAGACAGACAGATACAGTGGGGAAAATAAGTATTTGATACACTGCCAATTTTTCAGGTTTTCCCACTTACAAAGAATGTAGAGATCTGTAATTTTCATCGTAGGTACACCTCAACTGTGAGAGACAGAATCAAAAAAATATCCAAAAAATCACATTGTATGATTTTTAAATAATTAATTTTCATTTTACTGCATGAAATAAGTATTTGATCACCTACCAACCAGGAAGAATTCTGGCTCTCACAGACCTATTAATTAATTGCATTACCTGTATTAACTGCACCTGTTTGAACTCGTTACCTGTATAAGAGACACCTGTCCACACACTCAATCAATCAGACTCCAACCTCTCCACTATGGGCAAGACCAAAGAGCTGTCTAAGGACACCACGGACAAAATTGGGAGGGCTGGGATGGGCTACAGGACAATAGGCAAACAGCTTGGTGAGAAGGCAACACCTGTTAGCGCAATTATTAGAAAATGGAAGAAACTCAAGATGACTGTCAATCTCCCTCGGACTGGGGCTCCATGCAAGATCTCGCCTCGTGGAGTATCAATGATCATGAGAAAGGTGAGGGATCAGCCCAGAACTACACGGGAGGACCTGCTCAATGACCTGATGAGAGCTGGGACCACAGTCTCAAAGGTTACCATTAGTAACACACTACGCCGCCGTGGATTAAAATCCTGCAGAGCGCGCAAGGTCCCCCTGTTCAAGCCAGCACATGTCCAGGCCCATCTGAAGTTTGCAAAAGACCATCTGGATGATCCAGAGGAGGCATGGGAGAAGGCCATGTGGTCAGATGAGACCAAAATAGAACTTTTTGTTATAAACTCCACTCGCTGCGTTTGGAGGAAGAGGAAGGATGAGTACAATCCCATGAACACCATCCCACCCGTGAAGTATGGGGGTGGAAACATCATGTTTTGGGGGTGCTTTTCTGCAAAGGGGACAGGACGGCTGCACCGTATTGAGGAGAGGATGGATGGACCCATGTATCGCAAGATTTTGGGCAACAACCTCCTTCCCTCAGTAAGAGCATTGAAGATGTGTCATGGCTGGGTCTTCCAGCATGACAATGACCTGAAACACACAGCCAGGGCAACTAAGGAGTGGCTCCGTAAGAAGCATTTCAAGGTCCTGGAGTGGCCTAGCCAGTCTCCAGACCCGAACCAATCGAAAATCTGTGGAGGGAGCTGAAACTCTGCGTTGCCCAGCGACAGCCCTGAAAGCTGAAAGATCTGGAGAAGATCTGTATGGAGGAGTGGGCCAAGATCCCTGCTGCAGTGTGTGCAAACCTGGTCAAGAACTACAGGAAACGTCTGACCTCTGTCATTTGTAAACAAAGGTTTCTGTACCAAATATTAAGTTCTATTTGTCTATTGTATCAAATACTTATTTCATGCAGTAAAATGGAAATTAATTATCTAAAAATCATACAATGTGATTTTCTGGGTTTTTTTTTAGATTCTGTCTCTCACAGTTGAGGCGTACGTACGATGAAAATTACAGATCTCTCCACTCTTTGTAAGTGGGAAAACTTGAAAAATTGGCAGTGTATCAAATACTTCTTTTCCCCACTGTAGATAGCTGGATGGATAAAAAGATAGCTGGAAGGATGGATAGATAGAGAGACAGACAGACAGACAAACGGATAGATAGATGGATATGCTACGAAAAATAAAGAGAGAGGGAGATTTTCTCACTAAATCCCATGCATACATAGCTAACGACTTACATATGCCACATGACGGCCTGGAGGAACAGTTTAGACTGACCACAAACCTCCATTAACTCTCAACTCTTTCCCACACACAAACACACACACACACACACAGCATGGTGCTGCTTGAGCATCTGAAGCAAAAGACAGACCGAGCTAAGGTTCATAACATTTAAGTTTCCACTGCACTAAAGACAAAGTGGCCCACTGCAGACTCTCCTTGGGACCCACTGCTACTTAGCGCTGATAGAGCCGAGCTACCGCTGCGCTTCCCATAAATCTCAGTGCTTTCAGCCTTGCTTTAATCAGGCCTCCGCGCTCTCCTCTTCCTACTCCTTCACTCTCTCCTCCCGATGCACGACCTGCTGACTGGCTAAGCCAGCTAACCAGTGCCGTAATTCTTCCACTAATGCGGCCACTGCTCTGGGCCTGCGCAACACAGATGCAGAGTTGGTCGATAAGTCTATAACGCTGATTTCCCTAAGTGCCTGATTCTAACTGGTACTGCAGTTATCACAGCGGAAACTAGCAGCAGGAAACATAAACAGAGCCTTGCGTTTGCTCCTAACACCAATACAAACAGCTGGAAAAAATGTCACGAGTACCAAGCAGGGGTGGAGGTAACAAGTTAAAACTACTCCTGTTACTGTGATTAAGTCGATCTTTGTGGTACTTCTATGCATGGTACTTCCATGAGCGTTTTCTCAAGGCTGTAATTTTACTGCAGTATTTGAGCTTCTTATGACCAGCTGAATAGGTCTTGGGTTCATCGGCACAGAACTGGACTGTGAGTGAGATAATTATTACAGATGAAAGACACAGATGACAGAAATGGATGGATGGATGGAAGAATGGATCCGTAGATGGACAGATAGATAAATAGATAGATAAATAAAAAGAAGGAAGGATGGATAGATGATAGATAAATAGATAGGTGGATAGATCGGTAGATAGATGGATAGACGGATCAACAGATAGATGAATAGACGGACCAACAGATAGATGAATAGACGGAAAAACAGATAGATAAATAGACAGATCAACAGATAGATGAATAAACGGATAAACAGATAGATGAATAGACAGATCAACAGATAGATGGATAGACGGATAAATAGACAGATGAATGAATGGACGGATAGATAGATAGATAGATAGATGGATAGATGGATGGATGGATAGATGGATAGATGGATAGATGGATAGACGGATGGATGAATAGACGGATGGATGAATAGACGGATGGATATTGACAGACAGGCCGAGAACGACTTGGGGAAAAAATGCAGTTCAACAGAGAAGACTGAGAAATAAAAATGCAACAAAAATAAAAGAAAGTCAAAGAGAAAAATATGCAGTTTGAGAAAGTGCAATAGTTTGATGGTGAAAAACAGAGAGAGACAGAAGGATAAGCAGGTGGATAGACAGAGAGACCGACAGGCAAAAAGACAGAATTGAGACACACAGACAGTTGTTATATTTTCATTGAGGGCATTTAGAAGACACTCCTATCCAGAGTAACACACATCAGGGCCTTGTAATCTACTTCTGTTCTTCAAAACTGGTAAAATGTGTTTTAGACTAAACTATCTGTTTAACAGTTCCATTCATTTTTATGTACTGCTTTCTTTCCACAGTTCCACATGTAACATGTGTGCTCATTTCCTCTCACTGTGTACTAGCATTGCAGCTGGCTGCAATAAAGCATGACAAGTTCTGGATTTGTGTCTCTTATTTGCTCAGTGGCTTTGTGGCAACCATCAGAAATCTGGACGTCAGAAAGGTCAGGATTTACTAGAGCAATTGTGAAGGACACAAAGGAGTGAAAAGGTCACTTTGTTCCAAAAGTTCAGGGGACTATAAATAAAAAAGAAAATGTGTTAAGGATTGGTAAGTAAAAGCTGTTAAGTTAAAAAAAGGTTCTGATATGGGTTCTTGACGTTGACCTGACCAACGAACAACTTCTACAACAAGATAAATGCTGCTGAAATCAGTCCAAACCCTAACCCTCATTCCAAAAACTTTTTACATACAGTACATCCAGATGCGTGTGTGTGTTTGGCAGCTCTGTGCTGTCTAACACGCCATCTAGAGCACAGACTGTGGACTGCAACTGTGGAGCAGTTTGAATGGCAATTAAATTGAGGAAAAAGTTCTTTATAGAGTGCAATTCAGCCTCTCCCTATCACAATCATAATCATTTCTTTTTGTTTTCACTTTCAATTGCTAATTAATTCATTACTTTAGATTTTTTGCATTATGAATGACAAAAGTTGAGCATTATTTTAAATATATAAATAAAGTGTTATCATGTATAGGGTCAGACGGCACAACACTTTGTCAAATGACAATAATATTATTTTCTGTTGGAAAATTACTATTATTATTATTATTTTTTTTTTTTTACTGGTATATAAAATTATCAAAGCAATGTTCACATTACCATCCCATTCTAAATTGAAATAAAAAAACTCAAATTTTACCTTTCATTTAGACTTCACTTTAAGGTTATAATTTGTATGGCATTAAGAACGTTACATGAGACTATCTGATCTACACTGACTATTACTAATTATGTTTTTAAATCTTTGTTTGACTATCACCTCTTCTTACCACTTCCAAATAATGTACAATCATGTTGTAAATGTTTGATTAGGAAATAAACAGTTTAGGAACATATGACAACAGAATACCGTTCAACAATAGACGAACAGCGAAGCTGATCCAATCAGCATTCAGTGAGGCAACACGGTGACCTCACCGACCCCTCGTTTTTAATCTCTACAAGATTTATTAGGTGCCTCTGCACATTTGCATGTGTTGCTGCATCAAACAAGTGGTGCTATTTTAGTCTCTTGCATGCTCTGTCCACTGTTCAATTGGTAAGCAAACAATGGATGAGGCTGAGCTGCTCTTCCGGCGCACGCAACTTGAGGCCTGAGCGAGCTGTCCTTACATGGCCATACGGTGTGGCGAGCGCGGGTTCGGCTCATGTTGCAGCTGGGAGTCTCTTAGGGGACACTCGGGATGGGATCTCCGTTATTTCTCCCCCCGCCACAATCCCACCCAGGTGGAACGTGAAACCCAACTTTCTGTGAGTAGACTTCAAGGAATAAAATCAGATATAGTACAGGCCGAGTTGAGTCTGACCGAGAATCAGAAGTGACGATGAACCAATTGCAGATAACATATAACATATATATATATTGTAACATCCCTCGCCAAGCAAGCACAAAGATGTCAACTGGTTTTGTCACAACGTTTATTCAGCACAATCACAGCAGCTACTATGGGCTGTAGCTGGAGAATAAAAATGACAAATAAGTTGCTTTTTGTGTTTTCATGTGAAGAGAAGCATTGTGTTAAATCAGCACATGATACTGTCTCATTGATCACTGCCTAAAGAACTGAATCAAAACAAAATTGTATCATAGAAGACCGCTGGTGAGGACAATAATTTGTTCTCCACTGAATCGATATTATTGTATGGTGAAGAAACTGTCCTGTGATCTACACCTGTAGTTATGACCATTATAGCTGCATAGGTTGGTAACTGAGTACAGTTTGGTCGTCATACTTCTACTGAGATACCATTCAATAAAACCCATATTTTTAAGGTGCATTATGTCATGTTAGCTTAATTTTGGTCTTACAAAACTTGCACTGATCAGGCTCCATTTGTCTAGTTGTGTGTATGTTTGTGGTTCATGGGGAAGTGTCAGTCTAAACGCAATCCAAAACAAGCTACAAACAAGCCCCTGTCAAGCGTCTCGGGTTCCTCGCACCTTTAAATGTCGTACGTTTCGAAATAGCACTTCCCCGTCCCAGCAAGAGCCCGATATCATGAAACCATGACTCACGTCCGAACCCGTTTCCTCCCCCTGTGACCACGACAAGCTCTCAGGATGAGAAACAATGTCAGAAATAGACAGTGAAAGTACAAGAAGAGCCCTAACAGAGATAATTAAACCACAGCATTGGGAAAGTGATAAGGTTCCCCGTCACTAAGGCAATGAGCCGAGGAATTTCAGAGCAGTCACCAACAGCCTTGTTTGTTCCGAGCATTGACAGAACTAACAGCAGATGACCGGCTGCGTTATCTTACTTGTGCCAAACAGAATCACCTAGATATAATGGCTAAATTTTAAAAAAGAAAAACCAAGAGAAACATTTGGGCAACCGATCACTTTAGGGAGGATATTCACACTATTCACGGAATCCCAACCGCTCTCTATTGGGACACAGGCTTGTAAAGACTGTTGGAAAATATGAGGAAACACCCCCTAGACTAATTGGAGCTGGAAAAGATCAATAAAGCCACAACCCAAGTATCATGCTAGTCTTGGCACAAATTAAGAGTTTCTGGACCACTTTATGATTTAAGATTTTATAGCTGTTACTCATCCATAATGGGAGTGGATAAAATTATATTTAATTGATGTAGATCAAACCAACACTTGCAATTTTATAAAAAAAATATTCTAAGCATACATTTAAATTGGTTATTTCATGTCTTTTTCTATTTATTTTAATACTTTCGACCATTAACTTTGTTTAGTTGAACAAAACACATTAAAGTTAAGAGAATGCTGATCTAAACTTTATGGTGAATTATATCCTGTTATGTAATATATATTTATCTCTAATATGTCATCTTTTCCTAGAACCTCCTCATGATGTGTCGGGTCATTTTATCTTTAATCTTTTATTTTTCACTACTGAGATACTGAGGCGTAATTAGAGATATGACAACAGGACATAATTCATCCATAGTTCACCCTACCAAGTTAACATTGTAATTTTTAAGTTTGAGTTTTGAATCGATTAAATAACTGGACAGAATTATTTGAGATCTATCAGGGTGACTTGTAGACTAGTGACTATAAAAGGGCGAAAAATATCTTTACTTGGAAGCCTTTTGTTGAGTGTGAATCGTCCTTTCTAAAATGTTCTTGAAGAACTCTACAATCGGATCGCATTATGTTACATCAGAAAGACTTCTCTTGTAGATTCCTTTTGTATCAAGCATGAGGTGTTTGTCAATACTGGATTTTATCTGCTTTTATTGCACATCCTAATTTGTGACTGTTGCGCACATTGCGATGCTGAAACGGTACATTTGTGCAGCCCCCTTTTGTTGCATCACCATCTCTATCGCTTAACTCATTTCATAATTAGTTTAGCTACAACACGGACCTCATTTGGGTTCAGTGCAAACATCAAATGACCAAGAGCAGCACACGATCAGCTTTCAGTCCTGCAATGTGGAAAATACAACTGTTCAAATTGTGACAAGAGAGAATGCGGCTAGCGGTCTGGCTGAAAGTGACCCACACGAGGTGACAACGAGTCAGCTAACTTACAAAGCAGCACGTCTTCTTTCATAAAATGCACACAAGTTAGCACTGTCAAAAAAAAAAAAACCCCGAATAAAAAAATCATCTTAAAATAATTTCACACTGTTGTCGCCGCACTGGTCGTGCGTTAACTAGTCCTAGCTGCGAGGTTAACTAGTAACTGGGTACCTCGGTCTGAGTTACATATGGCTCCCTATCCCCTACGTAGTGCACACTGTATAAGCTGGGGCTATGGATTTTTACACCCTATGTAGTGCTCTATGCATCACACAGGAACTACATATTCAACAAGTAGATAAAAAGAGACTAAGAACGCGAAATTTTACTGTTTTAAAAACTGGAAATGTGTCTACTTGCATTAGTATTAGTGCAGTGCGCTGTATTTCCGAAAGGGAGCTTTCTTACACGGCATGATTAGCATCAGAATAAGACAAATAAATACTTACACTTTATAGTGAAATTGGCAAGTATACACTACACAAGCCGTCAAATAGCCGTGTGTGTTAAGCTCATAAGTATGGCACTGCAAAGGGTAAAAAGGAGCAATTTGGAACGCACCCTGGTTAAAGTAGTCAAGGCTAGCGAGACAAACTAGTATCTAGCTATGTAACCTACCTGCTCTCGGATTTTGAGAAGCACCATATTTCTCCCTCGTCGCTCGATTTCATGAAAAACAAAACACCAGCGGCCGTTTCTCCGAGCAAGTATCCGTGGGGCGCTCGTTCCGTCACGGAGATAATTCTTCGGCTTATTTCAGTTTCCTCTCAGCCTTTTGGTTCCCTCTTCCCTTCCAGCGTTGGCTGCGTTCGAAACGGCATGTTGTTGTATTACGTAGTATGCGTAACTAACATTACCGCTATGTGGACGCACTGATCGGATGTACTATGTAGTACGGTTATTCGTGAATTCCGAATCGGACGTAGCCACCAGCTCCACAACAGAACCGCCACCGTAACCGAGGAGTAAAGCGGCACGCCATTGGATGTGAATCAGAAGAGGTGGCAGCGAAACGGGCGGGGATTGGTTTGAATGGAAATAATAAGGATTCATTACCAGAGCAAAAGTGTCTTGGGGACATTCGTTTATTTAGCTCTTATGTGAGCAGTGGTATTGATTATAAGCAGGACCATAACGAACTTTTAAAAGACCAAAAGGAAACAGATCGTTAAACGGACCAGTTATATCATACATTCATACCCTGTGGTGGTTGTGTTTCTTGCAGTTTTGGCTTTTTGTGTTTTCATGGTATAAATCCATATGACAGGAATGGAAAATGGTATCACAGGTGTATTAGTATGGTACTATAATGTTGCTACCACGGTAACGTCCACAAATATGGTTGTGTTGTGGTTATATTATAATAGCCTACATCTTCATTAGGGCTAACCGATGTGACTTGGGCAGTCAGTATGAGGAGCAAAATGAATGAATGAATGAATGAAAGAAAACCTCCCCAAAACACATACAAACAAACAAAAGAGAACCATCACAATCACAAAATAATAGACCTTTAGACCCCAAAAGATAAGATCATTGTTAAAAATATATAATTGTTTTATTTTTATTTTAGACTTGTGACCTGCTGACTCCACCTTGTGGTAAAGTATGAACATTAAAAAAAAAAATTACAATCATTATGCGTTTACAGATTTCTTTAAACAATGGTGCCATAAATACAGTTAAAACCACACATTTTACTGGTAACAACCCTGCGGTTTTTCAGACCATCAAACTTCTCATGGCTAAAGTTTTGAAACTTTGATAAAGCATCAAGCCTGCAAACGCCATCATGACCAAATGTATTTCTTTTAAGTGTATCTGGTTAACTAAAGCCATGGAATATGGAGGAGCTCAGTTTGAGCACAAATGTGTTTTGCACGAATCCCCATTCTTAATGGGGTTAGAGAAGCTTGGAAGGAAACAGTTGTTCTGGTATTTGTATACAATCTCCTCTAATCCAGCTAACCCTGTGTGGAAAGTGCTCACGCTTACGTGAGGCTGTAATTAAGGTCTATTGTGTGAGGAACAAGAAACAAGGCGATGAGTCAGCAAAACAGGTCGGCTAATTTGCTCATAAAACTTCTTAAAAATCAAAACACATTAAGGGCTAAAACGCATAAGTGATTTTATATGGATTTTTCATACAGAAACACTGTTACACCTCTAATTCTTTTTCCATTTGGCTTCCCATTGGTTCATCCCTCCTTTATCATCTGTTTCCCTCAGATAATAGTGGTTAAGATACCTTAAAAATTCATCCAGAAGCTTTCATTTAACCTACTTAAGAACTCAATTTCACTTTTATTCTAGTTTAGGTTTGGGACACTGTAACAAATTAGTGCCTAAGTAATATAGATGGTAATGTTAATAGTTTGACTTTGCGGTTGTTCATACAAAAACCCCATTCTAATCTGCAAGACATTCCACCGTTTCTCCTTGATTAGTTGGACCGATTTGGCTTGCTTTATACATACATACGCATTCAGGGTGTTGAAATAATCGCATAATCGATGCATCGCGATGCATACATGGACGAATTGTAATCAAATTGTGAGACCAGTGAAGGTTCACACCTCTAATATGCAGGCATACATAGCAATCTTTGAAGGTTGTACCTATAAAATTGTAATCGGAACAATACATTCTTAAATTTTCAGCACTGATGTTCTAACAGGAGATTACACAGAAAAAAAACTTTTAATTTACGCTTAAATATCTTTAAATAAGTAGCAAAAATTGTACTTTCCCCCATTTCAATAAACACCATAACACACTGTACAGTTAGTCAGAGTTAAAGTTTTATTAGTGTTATACTGAATTCTGCTGCTCAAAATGGATATCGTAGAAGCATGATGCAAACACTCGGAACCCTTTTAAGAGTCCACTATTTTCAGTCTGTTTAACTGACCATGACATTCGTCTCGACTTATTTTTTCTGTTTTGTTTGTTAAAGAAAAATAAGAAAATATAGTTGACAGTACATTTAGGCACACTGTTGACACATACTGTACACTGATATGCACAATTATCATTAGATTCATATGTAGGAGGATTTAGAAAATGGGGGGAATAAAGAACAAAAAGAACCGAGAAATCGTGTATCACAAGGAATCGTATTGGGTTTTAATGGTAAAACTGGAGTGCGTTACTCAGTAAGAACCGAGTAAAAAGTCAGGTGAAGATCGGCGGGAATCGACAGCCGCACAAACTGTCGACCAACAGGAGAATTCAGTCGAAACCTTCCGAAACCATCGTACGAGAAATTGACGTTAAGTGCAATGGAGTTGACAAATAAAACTTGTGATTTTTTTTTTGCACCAGCAATCACTTTAGTACCCAGAAATCAACTACACGTCGCATTTATAGGTGAGCTTTTCACAATTCTGGCCCAAGAATCACAAAAAATTCCACGTGCTACAGACGTCTACCGAACGGAGACACGTCGCTAGTAGAATCGGGACCCGAAACTCACACGGTCCCAGTGGAAATCCGACTTTTCTCTCCAGACACAGTTAGAAAACTGCTGAAAGAATAAACTCCCAACGCTGGATGCAAAAATCGACTAAGTGGAGTCCTGGAGCAAGAAAAGCCATGCGCGGATAACTAATAGCCGTCGTTGTGGAAAAAGCAGGAGTTAAGACCTGTTAAAAACATACGTCAAACCGAAACTCAAAAAAGCCAGACTTATAAAACAAGTCCTTAACATAGGCATTTACAACAACGGAATGTACAGTCGTTGGGTGAAGACCTTGTATTTGGGGGCGCGAGGGATATTTTTTCGGATCCTTTTTCTCTTTGAATATTTGAAAACTATTTTCTTTTCAGTATACAATTATTCAAACACATGCATTAAAGGAAATATTGCACAAAAATAATGACATAACGTCTGAATAAAAGTCTGACGGGTTTGGAGATGTTCTCTCTCCGAAGGTGTTTGTGAAAGAGGGTGAGGGGTGGGGGTTGGATTTTGGGGGCAGATTAAGGGAAGCTACTTACAGCACACGCGTCTCTTGGTCGTAGAATTAAGGCTGATTTTCTAACTGGCACTGGAACACACTTCGGACTTGGAGGAGGGTCGCATTTTTAATGCTACACACGTCTCGGCTAGTGTTACAAAAATGGAGGTGTACACGTATGCTCAGTGTTTGAAATGAGGTGAAAAAAGTAAAACACGACAAGGTACATTCTTTATAGCATATTTTCGTATGCTGGCACTCCCATAGATTCGGAACGTTCGATCCCTTAAAATCAGATCCAGCCTTCCCCCAAATTACCTTCAATTCACTGTGACGGACATAGAGCTTTTCCACAGTCTAAAAAGGCCCAGACTCTGGATTTTGAGACTGGGACGGCAAGGGAATTAGAAAGCTATTTTTTGGTTAAGCAGTTGCTCGCAAATGTGACACTGGACACAAGAAAAAAAAACGGTAAAAGGTGACTTAGGGTGCGATTAAAACCCAAAACGATCAGCCGGAACAAAATTTCCCTTTCGTTAAAAAAGGGAGTCGACCGTCCGCTTACTTTAAAACAAACAGTTTTCTCTCATTTCTAGTCGTCGCGTTGACTTAAAAAACGCACGTTTCACCCCTCCTTTAATAGGCATTCATCCCGCATTGCAACTTTCTCCCAACATTTTAAAAACAAAAAAGACGAAAAAAAAAATCATATTCAAATACTGAATGCTGACATTACAGGTCAGGCACTGCAGAGTCTCTTAGTGGTACAGGTGTGAAACGGGATGGAACGGCGCCAAGTGAACGCTCCAACATTGTATCTCATCTCTTCGCCACAGCCGCAGTGGTTTAGTGCTTCTAGTAAGAACGGGGGGGGGAGGGTTCTTTTAATTTGTATCATTTTAGGGAGGGCCCAGGAGAGGGGAAGAACGACAGGGGCGTGCAAAAAACGAGCGCTCCGATTTCCCAAACACACAACACACGCTTGCAGACACACACACACACACGTGCGCACAAAGACCCGAACACGCTCGCTTTCCCCCTGTCCCGTCCCTAACTCCGATTCGGTCCGGTCCGATCAGGTCCGGTCCGGTTCCTCCCTAATTTTCCCTCTCCTCCAACGTCGCGTCCGTCACCTCTTCTGCAGACTGCGGAGTTTTTCCATGAAGGCGCGGGTGCGCGGCGAGCGCGAGTGCAGCTTTACGAAGAGCTCGGGGAATTTGTACTGCGGGAACATGGTCTCCAGGAAGCCTTCCAGGAAGACGTAGGCCAGGCGCCGGTTCAGCTGCTGGTGCTGGAACATGTCGAAAACGCGCAGGATGCCCTTACGCGTCGTCTCCGCGCCGATGATGTGCTTCAGCTCGTCTGGGGAAATAAGAGAGAGAGAGAGAGAGAGAGAGATGATGAGTCACTGAGCTCTGTGCTATTTCGGGAAGGTAGCGTGGGTGTTACTTTAGGCTTACTTTAGAGTTTTTAAAGCAAAGGTGTGCTCAAACTAAGGTTTAGAAATACTCGTATCCATAAGAAAATCAGGTTCCTCGTTTCGGAAAGCCAGACACATTTGGCAACGAGATTTCGTTCCGAGTTCATCTATGTTGCACTTCAACCCATGAATTTGCATAGTTGACAATGTTTTTTTTTCCCATTTTTTGGTGGGTTACTCATCTATCATATCACCGTGAGCAAAAACTTAAATCCTAAATTGCTTCTGGGAGACAGTAAAATCTAAGTCGGTCTGGATAAACATGTCTGTTTATCCAGGGCACAAGGCACTCTTAAAGATAAAAAAATATATATAACGTTTGTCTTTTACGACATCGCAAGATAATATATAGCACGGCTAGATGCCCAGGCTAGCATGATAGTACAGTGTACTAGAACTGACACTGCGTTCTGCACCACTGCCCCTCGACCACGCACACAATTAAAAAAAGGTTGTTTTAAATGAACAACTGGGTTTTTTTGGTATTCAAAGACAATATTATTGCTACTGTTTGATGTCGGTGTACACGTGCTATTGTTGATGTTGCTTAAGGAACTGTACTTGCAAGTGTAGGTTTAGGTCAATTGAGAGATTTACATTTTTCCACTGGATGGCAGCGTGCGCAAAAGAAACTTTTCCATGGTTCAACAAACGCCATGGGCGTTATGTGAAAATGAGTGAAAGCGAGTGATTATTGGTCATTGTAAACACGCCCCAGCGCAGCACACAGTGCACCACAACAAAATGTGACCTCTGCATTTGACCCATCCATAAAGTAGCAGGGGGCAGCGCTGCGTTCAGGTCACAGCCTTTTTTGGAATCGAATACCACTTCTGACAATGCATTGTGAACGGTTAGGGTGTTGGCGCTGTGATTGCAGGGTGGCCGGTAAAGGTGCCACTGAGGTACTCATGAGCAAGGTACTGTCCCTAAGCACTGCTTTCCCGGTGATGCCCATGTCAGCTGCCCACTGCTCCTTAATGGATGTGTCAAACACAGACGTCACATTTTGTTGTGGTGCACTGTGTGTTGTGACTGCACTCTACTGTCACATTCACTTCATGCATGACTGATTGGCACTTTCTCAAAATGCATGTTCAAATTTGCCTCAATTGCCAAATCTCAATTTATCTCTACTATATGGCAAACTTGGGGTTGTCATTATGAGAAGACGAAATGTCATATTTCCGAAAGCCTTAGACTCCTCATAAAATAAGGGGGGACAACTAAGAGACAGTCCAAAATTTGTCCCCACCTGGCATGATGGCCAGGAGGATGGTTTTCGCCGCTACTCTCGTCCGCATGCGTACGCTCTTGTCTCTGCGCGGCGGCGTTTCCGCCAGGATCCCGTTGGGCCAGTAGGAATCCCTGTTAAGAATCACATATATATCACCAGAACTGCAGATGCAATCACTAATAAAAACCCAAGCATCTCTAAATTCAATACATTTCTTCTTCACCTGAATCTTTTCACGTAGTCAGATACTTGCTCAGGAGAAGTCATGAAGTCGACGTGATCCACGATTTTCCTTGAAAGACAGAAAGCAGAATTAGAATTTCAAAATGGATAAATCTATTTATACACTGATGCAGGTTTTTGTGTTCTACCTGTTGATAGTGTCCCCGTAGGTGGCTCTAATAAGTTGCTGCAGGAGGTTCTTGATGTTCCTCCGGAGCCACTGGTTCTTCTCCTTCAGGTCAAACACCTCGTCCATCAGAAGCAGCATCACACGGAGCGGGATGTTATCATCCACCTTCACACGGCCGAGGAGACGCACATTAATAACCCTTTATCTACATGTCATGTTGGGTTGTTTTTATCTTTTTTTGATTTTGACAACAGGAAAATACTATGGGCCTCATAAGCAGTTCATAAGGTTTGAGTCAAATCTCTGCCACAATTTTGGACAGGGACCGAGGGGTGACTCCAACACTGGATATTAATACAAGGGGCAGTTGAGTTGACCCCATGATTGGAGAGTCGCTGTTTAAAATCCCGGATTGGGAAAGGCACCACTGAGGTACTCGTGAGCAAGGTGCTGTCAACAAGCCCTGCTCTCCGGGCGCTGGCTCCATCACAAATGAGTCAAATGCAGTGGAAACTTAAAAGAGGAAAATTACAATTTTGCCTTTTGTGTGGAAGTCACACCTAAAATGCATGGTTTCATGCAGTCGACATGGCTATAGAAGGGATTTGTCCTTTTAAAGTGGATTTTTAAAAATAGAAACCTTTTTGCAATGATATATGACGAATGCAATGTTGAATTTGGCCCACAGGGGGCAGTGCGTCCACTCACATTGTCGTCTAGTTGGGCAGAAACCCGGCAGTGCTCAGGGTCGATGTCCGACTTTGAAATTAAGGGTGGCACCTGTGGAGGAAAAACAGCATATTAATGATTTTTGAGGAATATAGCAATTCAACATAAGCTTGTAACAATACACTCTATAGTTATTATAACTCTAATAAAATATTTTTAAAACAGCGTGTAGCACATCTTAGTTAATAATCAAAAGTCAAGGCAAAGTAAACCATCATCTCAGTTATTAACATTTGTGACCCTCCACGGCAAAACCAGTCGCTTGTCGCAAATTTTCAAAATTGAGTTATGTTGTGTTATGAAAGGGCATAAATCAAGCTACAAAACGATACCTATATGGAATGAATCGGACGACATATGACTGAGATATCAACATTCAAAGGAGTCGGGTTTCTCCTGTCACGCCAAGTGAGAAACTGAGAAATCTGCCTTTGAAGTTGACCATCACTGTAGCACTCACAGACGCTTGGTGCGGTCGCGGCTATGTTTGCATTTACGGTAGCCTACGTTGCATTCATAGTCACACGCACAGCCTACCTGCGTTAGGTTAACTGAACTCGGGAGACGGAGATGGATTCCGGAGAAATATCTTCACGCTAGTCAACCCGTGGATTTACCGTAAATATTGAAGTAGAGCGGTCAAAACAGAAACTTTTAACATTCTGCTGGAATTGAATTCCTCACCTCAAGAAAGTCACGTTTTTAGGATGGAAAGGGTAAGTTTTCAGCCAAATTTATTCACAACAGCACAGTATAGACCTTCCACTGTTTCAAAACACTAAAAACAAAAAATCCAAAATTTTACCCCACGCAACATAAACGCTCGTTTTTCTCGGGAAACCTCCGTTGCGACAAGCGACTGGTTTTGCCGTGGAGGGTCACATTTCTACAGTGAGACAAGTCGTTTACAGGAAACATAAAAGACTACACTGCAAATAATGTGCATGTTTTTTCAAAACTGACTTACTCCCTTAAATATGGACTGTCTGATGTCCTGGCCGAGTCTCTCAGACATGCGCCCCATGTTGTCCGACACTTTGGTCATTCCCTCGGCCAGGCTGTCGGGAAGCGACTTCACAGCATTCGATACATTGCGCATGGAGCTGCGCAGCGGGTTCACAAAGGTGTCCATCTAACAACACAAGAAGGGAAACAGTGGCTATAGAAGAGATTTGTGCTTTTAAAGGGGATTTTTGAAACCCTTTTGCAATGATCTACAACGGCTGCAATGCTGGGTTTGGCCCAGAGGGGTCTGGGGTGGGGCGGTGTTGGGGACATGGTTACGTCACAACGCCACAATTTGGAATTAAAAACACATTCTTTGTGCACCCTTTCAAACATTAATGCAAAGTTCCAGGAGATAACACTACTATCAGCTGGTGCCTGAAGCACTGTATTTCCCATAAACATACTATCAGTAGTTACTTGAGTTGTAAATCACAGGTTTCATTGACGATAATGTTATCAATTCAGTGGACAACGGTTCAGTGTGTGTCATTATCCCAAATGGGCAGTTAACAGCGTAGCGCTTAGGGCAAGGGTGGGCAATTAATTTTCCAAATTTGAATTGATATGGGGGGGCCGAACCAATAGACCGGAATCAACTCTGCTCAACTGAACTTCATTTAAAAAACAGACAATTGTCTCGGTTAGCTATGAGCTATAAATGTGCAGAGCAGGGCATGATCTTTACGTCATTTTATTTTTGATACATTCTTTTAACAAAAGCAATACTGAAATATGTACGTTTTTGCATTTTTTCACCTAAATAAAAGCAATGCAGTGGAATGGTGTGCATAAAGTACACCACTTATGTTTTATTTTTATGTTTAATTTGTTATTTATGTAATCAAGAGGGCCGGCCAGAGACAGACAAAGGGTTGGATGTGGCCCGCAGGCCGGGCAATGCCCAGGTCTGCCTTAGGGAATTCGATCAGAAGGTACTGCTGAGGTACTCATGAGCAAGGCACTGTCTCCTAGCACTGTTCTCCCAAGCGCTGCCCATGTCAGCTGCCCACTGCTCCTTCCTGGAGGGGTCAAATGCAGAGGTCAAGTAGGGCACTGTGTGCTGTGCTGTGGTTCACGATGATAAACGATCACTCGCTTTCACTTTCATATACTGAAATCACTCATTATTTGGCAAGATCTCAGAACTTGTTAGCTACTTAGCTTAACGTGTCCTCTTGTCTCAAGCAGGATGTTAAACTATCAACATCAGCAAGTATTTGTGAATATCCCACTACCAGTAAAACACTGTTAGAATTTTAGTTGGAAGTAAAGTGGTGCCAGATCTTTGAGCGCTTTTCCACAGGAACCGTGACGTGCTTTGGATGTGCACAGGCAGTTTTGAGATGAACTCACCTTCCTGGCAAACTCGCCCTTGCCCTTGCTGTAGGCCTTGTTCTCCAGGAAGTCGTGGAGGTAGGGCATCAGCATGGGGCAAGCTTTCATCATCTCCGGATTTAGCAGCAGCTAAAACAAACACCACGGTTCAGCATTTCATCCACATCCACAGAAACGATTAAACGATAAAATGAGAAACACTGAGTCAAAGCCTGATGATTCTCTTATGAAACTGGTCTTCTTCGCCAGTCTACCTGCAGGTAAGCGTTGAGGTCCTTTTTCCTCTTCTCCAAGAAGTCCCGGTCCATGTTATTGAACGTTTTCTTTCCAGGGAGTTTTAATATAGAGTTAAGGTTCTCAAACTGGAGATGAAAGAGAGCATGAAACAATCAGCAAAGAGTCCAAATATGTAGGCAAACCTTAAAGACTCCAGCTTGCAACTTCCAAGAAAGTAACTAAGCCTCCACTTAAAGATGACTATTCATTATTTATTTGTACTATTTTATTTATTATTTTTTGTTCAGTTATTGCATTTTTCTACTTTTCATTAACCCTGAAAATGCACTGATGTATAATTATATTGATATTTTTAATTTCTTTGATAATTTTTATTTTTTATTTTGTTTCTTTGTCTAAGCATACACCCTTCATGAGGTGCTTTTCACACATTGAGGGACACAGTTTCAGCAAAGATAGACTGATTAAGGGCCCCGCCAATTATCTGGGCCAACTCGACTCAACTGATGGTCCATGGCGGCAATGCAGGTGGTCCATGACATGGACTTCCTGTTTCACAACTGAAATCACTTTTTAAAAATGAGTGTATTTTATTTATTTTTCGAATCATTTCCATATGGGCATCTTTATGAATAATGAATTTAATGCAAATATCAAAAGAATAACACTGAGACACACAGTGGGCTGCAGACTGCTGCTTGGTCTGAATGGTAGTTCGTGGGACAGAACCAGTTGAAAAACCCTGATTTGTGCCAATATTTCACATTGTTTTAGCAATCGGTATCATTTATTTTTGACATTTAAAATGTACTCTACTTTGACTATTGGCCCTGATCAATCCCAGTGAACGTGTGTGTCGTTTGTTCATTCATTTTTCAAATTAAAATCAACAGTATTTCATTTTGGCTTCGTAATTTTTGGAATTTTGGTTAAAATCTGAAAAACTATTGAACAAATTATTCACAGACTCCGGTAGACCACTGATGTCTTTCTGACTGTCTCACCTGCTCGGTGATGCGCATGTGGAAGTCGTGGAAGTCGCTGTACCGCCGGTACGTCTTCCAGCTGTCCTCGCTGCCGTCCGGGTTTTTGCGTTGGACGGTGATGGCGTAGAGCGCGTAGGTCTTCCCGTGATCGTTGCACACACCTGCCACGGGAAGGCGGTTCAGAGAAGCGTCAGCTACTAGCCCCCAGCCCAGAAAAGGGGGAGGCAGGGGAGGGATGGGGGAAAGACACAAACACACCAAACAATAGCAAAAAGAGAGAGAAAGTGTGAAGGTTGCAGATGGAAAGAGAGGGAGGACAAACATGGCGACAGCGAAAACAGATTGACCAAACAATGCGCACGGGGACAAATGGAGGCAGGGAGAGAGTGCAGGGAGAAAGGGAAGAACAGAAGAGACAGTAAGGGTGACGGAATGAGAAAAGATGGAATGAAAAACTCAAAAAAAGAAAAACAGGCAGTGGCCAGAGGCTCAAACATGGTCAAATGATACAAGTCAACCAGCAAGTATATTGTAAAATACACACCTGTGTCGGAGATAAACGCGTGGAGCTGCAGGGACTCGTCTGAGGCAGCGCTGGTCAGATCGTCCAACGACTGGAAAAAGAATGGCAGAAAAGACGTACATTTAGAATAAAAACGACACATCGTGAATCTGGGAAAGGACGGGAAAGGTGGGAGGGCGGAAGCGCTTTCCTCACCAAATTGATGCTTCCGGTTGGAGAGCCGTTGGACTCTGTGTGGAAAGAAAGAGAGCAACAATTAGGAGGGAGATTTGTGATGGGGGTTTGGTCTTTAAGGCAGAGTGTGTGATGAAAAAGTGTCTGGCGGAACTTCTGACGCAAGTATGAGGAGTATGGGGCGTGGGAGAGCTAGTGGAACATGGAGGTAAATCAGTAGGAACAGCTTGGGGCACAGTAAGAGGGGTGAGGAGTGGTGTTAGCAAAGTGTGGAGTGAAGAGTGCAGCAGGGACAGAGTGGGCAGAGCGCAGGGTGGAGAACGCAGTGAAGCTTGTGGAGAACTGGGTGAACTGTGTGGGAAGAGCATGGGTAGAAAGCTGAGTAGAATATGTGGGAAGAGCTTGTGGAGTAAGGGGTGGAGCTTGTTGACCATTTGGGAGGAGCTTGTGACATGTCAGCCAGAGTGTGTGGGAGGAGCTTTTGGAGCTAGGGGCGGAGTGTGTGGGAGGAGCTTGAAGAACATGGAGTGGACTTGTTAGAGGAGTTTTTGGAGAGTTTGGGATAAGCTTGTAGAGCACTGGATGGTGCGTGTGGGAGGAGCTTGTTGAACATCGGATTGAGTGTGTGGTGTGAGCGCGATGCTCACCCACTTCTCCGTCGTCTGAGCCTCGGTAGCTGGGCTCCTTCAGCATGTCCAGCTCGGCCAGCATGCGCACGTACAGAGGATGCTGCCTAAAAGAGGGATAGAAACGCTCGTCCCGCAACATCCTATCATACACCTGAGAGACAGAGAAAGGGAGGGAGAGAATGAGACCAACATGTTTTCACCACTCGGCTCCACGCGTTCCACACCACAACTGCTGTTTTCCAGTTTTCCTCCACCTTTCTCTGGATGTCATCGAATATATCTGGGGTTGGATCCTCTTTGCTGAGTTTCTCCGCCAGCTTGGTCAGTGCTGTCTCCTCAACCTGCACTCTGGGAGACGCCTGTGGAAAAATCAGCACATCATTATTACTGATGAGGCTGTTAGTGGTTAAGGTCAGGGTTCTAAGGTGGTCTCCAGCAGGACTGACCTTCTCGGACAGATACTGTTCGTAGACGCCTTGCGCCGCCGCCTTCAGCAGGCCTTTGGTTTGGCTGCCCTGCGCCCGGCCATCCTTCTGCCAGCTCTGCAGAACCTCCAGCTGCTGCTGCGCCGTCACACGGTAGCCCTCCACTGTCAGCCAGAAGAAGAGATCTGCCTGGCCTCCCATCTGCTGCATGTAGTCTGGAGAAAAGAAGGTGAGGAAAAGAGTGTGAGAGAGCAGCAGGAGGAAAAAAAAAAAAGAGATGAAGATTGAGACTACAGGGAGAGGAAGGAGAGAAGAAGGGAGGGGGAGAGATAGAAGTGGCACAGAGACAGAGAGAGAGAGAGAGAAAGAGAACATGAGAGAGAGAGAGAGAGTGAGTGAGGGGGCAGGAGAAGCATAACAATGGAAGAAAAGAGAAAGAGGGAGGAATAGAGGAAGAGGTAAAAAGACAGAAAATGAGAAATGAAGGTGTGGATAGAAAGGGAGAAAATGGCAGAGAAAACAGAGACTGAAAGTAAGGGAGGGCAAACAGCACAGAAGAAGGAGAAAGGTGTAAAGAGGACAAAAGACAGGAGAAAAGAGGGAAAGAGGATGCTCAAGAGAAAGAGGGAGAGAAAGACAAATATTTAGAGAGAAAAGAAAGAGGGATGAAGATGTAGAGGACAGAGAAGGAACGATGTGTGATGAAAAGAATAGAGGCAGTAGAGTGGGAGGATAAGAAAATGAGAGAGAGAGAGAGAGTGTGTGTGTGTGTGTGTGTGTGTTCCAGACGGACCCATGAAGAACTGTAGTGCGATGTTGTGCACGACGATGTGCTCCAGTGGGATGATGCACAACTTCCCAAAACTCGCTGCCAGCTTCACCGCGTCCACCTCCTGCCAAAATCCAACACACACCGTTAGTCCTTCCCTGACTGCATCACTGTGTGTGTGTGTGTGTGTGAGAGGGGTCTTTACCTTCCCCGACTGTAGCCTCTGTATCCTTGTCTCACACACCTTTTTCACAAAGAGTAAACTGTTGATCTGATTCTTTATCACATTGATGTCTGAGGAGAAGGTGAACAGAAAGAAATCTTTTATGAGGTTTTTAAATAAACGCAATTGGACAAATCAAGAAAGTCAACAGTTTTCCTTCACCAACTGTGGCACGTTCATTACGTCTACTGGTGTTTCAGCAATTTTTCAGGCAGAATCAAAAGAGAATTAATTGCTAAACATTCTGTGCGTCTTCTTCTTCTTCCTCTTCTTCCTCTTTCGGCTTCTCCAACGAGTGGTGGCCACGGCAGATATTCACATGTAGTATCAGACTCAGTATCCAGTATCACACTGTTTCTCCTGTACACAAACGCGGCTGTATGTAAATGACCGAGTGTGTAAGTGTGTGTTCACACCGTCTCCAGCCGTGTCCAGCGATCGCAGGTACTGCAGCTCCTCCAGCACTTTGTCCTTCACAGCCTCCAGCTCGGTCGGTTTATCCGTCAGCTTCAGGACGCTCATAAAGGCCTCGTAGCTGCAGCCCGAGTCCCGGATCTACACACAGCAAAAGGAGAAAAACACAGATACTTATAAAAAATAATTTAGGTCTTCACTTCGTTTGTGCTTGTATTTGTTCCAGACCGAGTCCGAAACTTTGTCATCTCAGCTATATATGTCGCTTCGGCACGCGTCTTTTTATTCAGACTCACGCCGTTTAAAAAGTGCATAAAAGTGTAAATAACCAATAAAAAAAGTATAATATGAAACGTTTAACACCATTTAATACGATCCCACGATGATAATTATACGACAAAATTGTAAAAAAATATTTTAAGCTTTGCGCGGCAGGCAATCGTAGCAGGTACGATACGTTGGGGCGCTGCCGGGATGTACACATCTCCCGCCTTGTCAGCCAGCGATAGTTTAAGTTTCATTACTGAATGATGTGTTGTGTTTCTACGTCATGACGCTATTAAAGAGGTTTTGGTATGTTTATAGGGGGTCTAGGTCACCTTTTTAGTTTCTTTTAGGGGGTTTACTCAAGTTAAACAGCTTTTTGACTTACGCACATGTTCTGGACCCAATTAACGACGTAAAGTGAGGTATTACTGTATAGAGAGAGACGAGTCGATGTGGCTTGTTTTTAACCCTAACCCTAGATTTAAATGCCAGCTCCAAAAGCGAATGAATAAAAATAGGTTTCCAAACAGCTACTGCAAAGGCCCGGTCTCCGCTATGTTTTCACCTAGACCGTGGGACAACGAGGAGCAATAGCTCAGCAGACCTCAGTGATCTAGTGGGAGTGTGCAGAGTTAAAAGATCGCTGAGGTGAGGAGGTGCCAGCCCATGTAGAGATGTAAAAACAAACAAGAGAGTCTTCAAATTGATTCTAAAACGCACAGGCAGCCAGTGTAAGGAAGCCATTGGTGATATGTGACCCTCCACGGCAAAACCAGTCGCTCGACGCAAATTTTCAAAACTGAGTTATTGAGTTTTCATGAAAGGGTACAAATCAAGCTTCAAAACGATACCTATATCGAATGAATCGGACGACATATGACTGAGATATCAACATTCAAAGGAGTCGGGTTTCTCCTGTCACGCCAAGTGAGAAACGGAGAAATCTGCCTTTGCAGTTGACTATCGCCGTAGCACTCACAGACGCTTGGTGCGGTCACGGCTACGTTTGTATTTACGGTAGCCTACGCTGCATTCACAGCCACACGGATAGCCTACCTGCGTTAGGTTAACTGAACTCGGGAGACGAAGATGGATTCCGGAGAAATATCTTCACGCTAGTCAACCAGTGGATTTACCGTAAATATTGAAGTAGAGCAGTCAAAACAGAAACTTTTAACATTCTGCTGGAATTGAATTCCTCACCTCAAGAAAGTCACGTTTTTAGGATGGAAAGGGTAAGTTTTTCAGCCAAATTTATTCACAACAGTACAGTATAGACCTTCCACTGTTTCAAAACACTAAAAACCAAAAATCCAAAATTTTACCCCACGCAACATAAACGCTCGTTTTTCTCGGAAACCTCCGTTGCGACAAGCGACTGGTTTTGCCGTGGAGAGTCACATATGTGGTCACGCTTGCGAGAGCCAGTTAAAAGTCGAGCTGCCACATTTTTGGGACCAACTGCAGTCGACCCATCTGTGACACACCAACGCCCACGCCTGAAATGAAAGTGCGGATGGCCTTTTCAAAGTCCCTTTTTCAATCTATTAAATAATAAACAGTCTTTCTATGAAGTCTAAGCTTGAAGCAGAAAATGTGCATATATCCAGGCGTGGATTAACTCACAGGCTAGATATGGCTTGAGCCTAGGAGCCCCCACGTGTGCCAGCCCGCCAGGGGGTCCCCCGATTGGCCAGTAAAAATACCAATTCATTAAAATAAGACGGGGGGCGGGGTTACTTTTGCGTATTAAATGTGCATATGAGGTTACATGCAAATGAATGAACATTTCAAATGGATGCTTTTATGCTAATTTGGGGGAAAAAAGTGAAAGTAAAAATGAGTAAATGAGTAAATTAGTGCATTCACTCTAGAGGCACATTCTAAAAAGCATGCAACATTACATCACAAGATTATATAAAACACACTTACCATCCAGATTACAAACTGATTAATATAATCTGGATCACTCAGCTGGTTTATCAGCGGCAGCAGGACTCCTCTCGCCAAAATTTCCTAAAACGTGAAGAAAGCAGGCAGCTGGTGTTACAATGCGTATTTGCATAATCAATCAGCAGTTTAATTTACTTGAATAATGTGTGTGCGTTGACTTTATTTGTAATCGAACGGAAACCTCCGCTTAATTAACTTATTGCAGTGCGCTGGTCTGAGAGTGAATAAAGCAGACAAAATGTCGTGTGTAAAAATGTGATGTTAAAGAGACGGATTGAGATTGAGAGTGATGTATTTAAGGTGTTTGGTTTCTAAAAGCTGACTGATTGGAGTCACATCAGCTAAGCAGTGTGTAAAATTCCGGTGTTTGGCGTGAAGTCATGGGGTCCTCACCCTGAGGAAGTATCTCATGTTCTTGTTGTGGAAGTCTCCAGGAGGTAGTAACAGATACAGCAGCACCTCGCACAGATCCCGGAGGAAGCCTGCGGCAAAATCAACGGCATTATCATTCCACATGACCAAGCAGACGTCGACCGGCACGGAGGGAAAAAAAACAACAACGACGTCACAGTTTAAGTGTGTTAGGGAGCAGAAACTAACTCAACTATTTTTGCAGGCCCTGTACACACGTGGCCGGGTATTTAGAAAAACTGATATATTTACGCCTCCGTTTTCAAACATTACTTCATAAGCGTTTTCAAAAATATCTGTGTACACGCAAATCCAGATAAATACACCGCCAAGAGCTGCATAGAACCACGTCGGCCAATCAGAATCCAGGGGGAGAAAACTAATTACAATGACTTTTACATCCGGTTGCGAATACAGGGTGTTTTGTATGGACGGAGAGAGAAGTCAGGTTACTTTTAAACGTGAGCAGGTGCAAACAAGCACAAACGGCTTGAATACGGGAGACGAGAGTCGCTCCTCTGACAGTATCCATCTTCAGTCTTCAACGTAAACAAACGTCACACACCTGACGTCAATTCATTTTCTGTCGCACACATATGTGACCCTCCACGGCAAAACCAGTCGCTTGTCGCAACAGAGGTTTCCGAGAAAAACGAGCGTTTATGTTGCGTGGGGTAAAACTTTGGATTTTTTGTTTTAGGAGTTTTGAAACATTGGAGGTCTGTACTGTACTGTTGTGAATAAATTTCGCTGCAAAAATTACCCTTTCCATCCTAAAAACGTGACTTTCTTGAGGTAAGGAATTCAATTCCAGCAGAATGTTAAAAGTTTCTGTTTTGACCGCTCTACTTCAATATTTACGCTAAATCCACTGGTTGACTAGCGTGAAGATACTTCTCCGGAATCCATCTTCGTCTCCCGAGTTCAGTTAACCTAACGCAGGTAGGCTATCCGTGTGGCTGTGAATGCAGCGTAGGCTACCGTAAATACAAACGTAGCCGCGACCGCACCAAGCGTCTGTGAGTGCTACGGCGATAGTCAACTTCAAAGGCAGATTTCTCCGTTTCTCACTTGGCGTGACAGGAGAAACCCGACTCCTTTGCATGTTGATATCTCAGTCATATGTCGTCCGATTCATTCGATATAGGTATCGCTTTGAAGCTTGATTTATGCCCAAACATCATAACTTTTTTCATAACAATTTTGAAAATTTGCGACAAGCGACTGGTTTTGCCGTGCAGAGTCACATATGACAATTTTTCATTGTCACTGAAGCCGGAGTTTTCAGAAATCTCCACTTTGGCCAGAGATTTTAAAAATAACCAGTTTCAGTGACGTTTATGTGTGGACGATAGGCACAACTTCATAAAAAATATTCATTTATATATATACCCGGCTACGTGTGTACTGGAACCAGAAGGCTGTAGTGTGATTAAAGGCTACATGTTTACAAAAGAAAAAAAATCCTCTCTCAAGAGAAGAAGGGTATTTTCAGCTATCATGTGTTTCTGACTTGTGGAATAGGCAGAAGTAGTACCGTGCCTTTGCGATACACAGTCATTGCATCACAGCTATCTCTTGGCAGCTGTGAGCTGGAGTCGGAGGATGGGGCTGCTACGAAATAGCTTCAACGTATTTAACGATGCAGTGGGTAGCACAACGGTTAGAGAGTTCACCTCGTGATCGGAAGGTCGCCAGTTTGAATTCCGGACTGGTAAAGGTACCACTGAGGTACTCATGAGCAAAGTACCGTCCCCAAGCACTGCTCCCCGGGCGCTACCCATGTCAGCTGCCCACTGCTCCTTCACGGATGCGTCACATCGTTGTGGTGCACTGTGCACCGTGGTATGCTCACAATGACAATGTGTGTGTGTGTGTGTTGGTCTGACCTTCCTCATCCTTAGGGGAGGTGCACACCATGTCCCTACAGATCTTGCGCTCCATCTCTACTTCCGCTGCAAAGAAGTCGTCCAGCAGCTCCTCTGGGGCTTCGCCTGCTTCACAGGAAAACACAGACACACACACAGATGCAAATTGTTCTTGTCTTTTTCATCTCCCTCCTCTGTCCCTGCTTCATCTCTCTCTCTCGCTCTCTCACCAAAAATTTACTCACACTCTTGCGTCACCATCTTTCTGAGGGACTTCCACTGACTCCCATTAACACCAGATGTAAGCAATACTACACCTAACACCAGACATCGTAACCAAAAGTTACCAGAAATGCAGAGAGCTTTTCCCATGTTTTAGGGGACAGCCAGGTCCTCACAACCCCCTTCATTAGGGACCTACGATTTCCACAATGCGGAAAACGCAGACTTCAACAAATAAAATGGAATCCGGTGTAAACCACGGAACGTCGTATAATTCGCTGATATCGGTGTGTGGGCAAAGCAAAGCAATGGTTTCTAATCAATTTTTGGCCGCTGCGGTCCCCTGTACGTGTTACCTGTTGAGGCTGGACTCGGCTTTCAACACACACGTAAATGCACAGACACAGAGGGGGAAAAGTCAACGGTCAGCGATGCCGAAGAGGCTCGCTGAAATACCGAAGTCCTCAAAAAAAAAACAAAAAAAAAACGACTCTTCCCATCCACTCCATAATTACACACTTTTTAGGTGAATCAATACGATGATAACGTAAAACATGGAATTCAGAAGAATAAAACTGGAAAAAACTGAATTTAGGAAAAAAACAAATTTCATAGGGCCCTACTTAATACATCTACACACACACACACACACACTCTCTCTCTCTCTCTCTCATGTGCAGTAAAACCTGCATGGCTAACGTCTCCTCTTCTGGAACAGAACCAGAAAATCCGTCCTGGGCCCAAACCCAGAAATAGATCCCAGGCAGCAGCAGAAATTAAACCTGTTCTTACAGGGCACTTTATCAGGGGAAACAATCTGTCCCAGGCTGGAGCTGGGGAGCTGTAACACCGCTACACACCACTTCAAATATTACTCGTCTGTGACCGTCATGTGGCTGAAAGGGTCAATATCTAAGGCCTCGTTTACACTGTCAGTTAAATGGGACCCAATTCCGATTTTTTGCTCATATGTGACACAGATCGGATCTGTTCCATGACAGTGTAAACAGGAAAAAAAAACCCGTGCATTCGGATATTTTGAGATCGGTTTCAGGCCTCGTTCATATGTGGAAATAAATCAGATAGAAATCAGATATGTGACAATGCGACTGTCGTGTAAACAGGCAGATCGGATTTTTCTAGGCATTGCGTTCTGTACGTCATTAAAACTGCGACAATTTAGTACTTCATCGCGGTTTAATGACGTCGTGTAACAAGCGAATCGGATATGGGTCACAATAAAAAAAAAACGTGTAAACAGAAGGTCAAAAAAATCGGATACAGGCAACAAATCAGAATTGAGCATCAAGACCTGCAGTGTAAACGAGGCCTAAGAAAGGAAGGGAAAACTCCCTGACAATGAGCCAGATATTAGCACACAGATTTTAAGCTTTAACAAACGGGATAATGATTAGCGACCGTACCTCAAGTCCAACCGAGACATCGGCGTGTCCATATTATCGGCCGATACGAGCGACTTGGCCATAAATACACTGCTTTCCAAAACTCTTTTTGCAAACGCTGAGATTTTCCACATTTGCGTATTACTCAATGTTTACTAAAAATACACGTAAAATGCTTTTAGCCTTTAATTCGATTATCAGTAAGAAAATCTCTCGGGGGGTCATTTTCCTGTTGCTCAAAAAACAACCAACCAATGAGTCTGTGGCCTGATGGAATGGTGGATGTTATGACGACCTTTCCGATTCAGAATCCCACAGGAGACACCACACTTGAGCATTTGGAAGACATGCATTTTTCACTCAAATTGGGCTTTGAAACACAAATCCTTCAGCTTCAGCGTTTAGAGCACTAAGTCCCTGCAGCGGAAAAAAGACGTCTGAGGAGACGTTTGTTTACCAAAGCACCCAGAGCACTTGAAGTTGAAGGCCGTTCAACTTTTCGAACCACGCTGGACTCGTCAATGTCGCTTCTCTCTTGCTAGCCAATCGAAACTGTGGAAGGGGTGGGACTTTTCGTACCTCAGCAACAACCAAGCACTGAGAGACGCTGAGAAGGCACTCTGGAAGTGAGGTTGTGACCGCTCTCGGCGCAAAAAACACGTTATGGTGGACACAGGCCCTTAAATGTTTGTTGCCCAGTTGCCCCTGCCCCGGTCTCGAGGGAAGGCACTGCCTTGACTAACCATTTTTCTGCAGGAAACACAGCATCCCAACGTATCGTACTGCATATGCTGCTACTTCCACGTGAAACACTCAATGTTTTTAACAATTTTGTCTCATTGCCATCATCATCATCATAAGATCAGAAATATCCTGAGTCGAACTATCGTAACTCGGGGACCATCTGTATTGATCTACTTCTATATTTTATTCTAGCTCGATTCAAAGTGATATTAGCAAAAAATAAAACAAAAATAAAAATCTTGCTGAGGGCTAGCAATGACTAATCTTTAGTTGGTGTTTCTGACCAAAAATTTATTGACATTTTAATCCTTTAACCTGTTAAGCCCTGAGTTTTACTGATTTTTGCTCTAAAAAAGATAATATAAAATAAAATGTGTATCTCAGCAACCACAATGTCTATTTTTATGCGTTTGGAATCATTATAAAGGTACCACTTGTGAGACTACTGTGGAATCAGCTTACATGTTACTGGGTCAGAATAAAGGAAGATGCAACACAGCAGAACATGAACAAAAAAAATCATGTTCGCAAAAAAAAACATATCTGCGTAATCTGTGGAGTCTGGGCTTTCATATGATGTACGGTATGCATGGTTAGCCGTAGTAGTATAGATTCTACAGCCGTATTTCTTCCACGTAGAGCTACGCAGTGTTTTTGTTCTTTGTTTATGTGTTTGGTGTTGGAATTGTCTCATGTTTAGGTGGATTGGTTTGGGATTTTTACAGGAGGTTCTATCGGTGATGTTGATGTGCCGCATGCATATGTTTGTTTACGTTTACCGACTATTTAAAGCCTTCCCGTTCTGGCCCCGGTACCGGGGGCGATCGGGGTCAAGGCCTTAATGATCAAAATCTTTAAAAATCTTTCTCTGTTGGGCTCTAGTGGAAACGGCAGAAGAAACCCATGGATTTAGGTGTTACGTTTTTTTACGCGAGATGATCTAAATGCGAAACACCGCTCCAGAAATACCTAATATGGCAAACGGCAAGTTTAGTCGCATAAAGGTTGGCATAAGCACAACTGCCGGGATTTTATTATGTAACTGGAAATTCCACTTTATTCCTGATTCGCAAGAAAGGATTTGGCAAAAAGACGGTCATTGCGTCACATGAAAATGCGCTGAGCAGAAACACTAGTGAGTGGGGAAAAATAACACATGAAACTAAACCTAACTCAAGTTAGAGAGGAAAACAGCATTTAAGTCAAGTATTCCCTTTAGCATAACAGCATAATCTCAGTGTCCTGCTCACAGAGAAATACACAACTTATTAAATCCAAACTGGTATCGGATCGGTAATCAGGATCAGCCAACAGCCAGAGCCCACACTGCAAAAAATCAGTGTCAGAAAATAAGAAAACGAAAAGGATAATAAGAAAAAAGGTGCCAGAATCAAGCAAAATGATCTGCCAATATAGTGAGAAAATTTATCTTGTAAAGGTCCCCTAAGGCCTCGTTCACATGGACGTCCAAACCAGGCGTTTGTCTGCCGTTCGTGGCGCCAGGTGAGCGCCGACTGAACGCTGACCGTTTTTCTGCTCATTGGAGCAAATCAAATCGTCCACACGGGCGTTCAGCACCGGCGTTCGGGTGGCGTCAAATAAACGCTGCATGCAACATTTTCTTGGTGTCAAAATGGCAAGGAAAACAACGCTATTGCGAACGCCAGTGACACGCCAATCGAACGCAGCTACAAAACGCAGAAAAAACGCGTATGCCGTTCAGAGGGCGTTCATTTCGAACGTCCATGTGGATGAGGCCTAAAACAAGAAAAAAAATGCCAATTTTTCCATGTTTTTAGCTTTAATAATACATTGTATTCTTAAAATCAAAGCAAAGTTGTCGTGAATTTCTTAACTCGTAGTGAAGAGCATGAGGACCTTTCAGTTTTCTTAATTACATTTCTTATTTCACTTTAAGAAGTTCTTATAATCAATACATTTTTCTTAATAAGATAATTGTAGCGAACGTTTCTTAAAATTAGATTATTTATCTCACACATACAAGTCTAGTCAAGTCAGTTATTCTTAAAATAAAAAAAATCAATTTTTTCTTTTTAAGATTTTCTGGCTTGTTAAGATTTCATTTTTTGCAGTGCAAGTATCAGCATCGGCATCGGAACAGAAAAAGTAAACATCATCAGGTCCCTGAGTAAGGCCCTTAACCCCAAGCTGCTCTAGCGTAACTGTCCCCAAGAACCTCTGTAAAAAACGTAAAGTGCGACTCACGTTGCTTGGGGTCGTCGCGCTCGTTCAGCCTTTCCTGGGCCTTCCTAAAGACACGGAGGTGGGTGGCGAAATCGTCCACCAGTCGGGTGGTGAAATAAGGCTGCCAGTCCACCTCTTTGGAGCTGGCGGAGGGAAAACAAACACAAAACAACCACCACATGTTAATCCAGGACTAAAGGTCAAATCATTAGCTTTGCTCATACTGCAAAATAATAACAAAACATTTGGTATATTAAAGGTGCCATGTCTTGAATTCTGCCTCTCCCTCGGGCAAAACATCAGCCTGTTACAGACCACAGATGATGTCAGCAAAGACAAACAGGAAGGTCAGGAATATTTCTCTCTCCCAAAACCAGAATGTCTTACTCAGCAATAATTTTACACTGGATCTCTGTACCGCTGACATTAACTCTGGCTAATGAGGATTGATTCAGAAGTTAAAGTTCTGGACCGGTAAAGGTACCACTGAGGTACTCAAGAGCAAGGTACTGTCCCCAAGCACTGCTCCTCGGGGCGCTGCCAAAATTCTCAAAAGTTAAAAATATTGTAATGGCCAGGAGATGACCATTTGTGACCCTCCACGGCAAAACCAGTCGCTCGTCGAATCGGACGACATATGACTGAGATATCAACATTCAAAGGAGTCGGGTTTCTCCTGTCACGCCAAGTGAGAAACTGAGAAATCTGCCTTTGAAGTTGACTATCGCCGTGGCACTCACAGACGCTTGGTGCGGTCGCGGCTACGTTTGTATTTACGGTAGCCTACGCTGCATTCACAGCCACACGGATAGCCTACCTGCGTTAGGTTAACTGAACTCGGGAGACGAAGATGGATTCCGCAGAAATATCTTTGGATTTACCGTAAATATTGAAGTAGAGCGGTCAAAACAGAAACTTTTAACATTCTGCTGGAATTGAATTCCTCACCTCAAGAAAGTCACGTTTTTAGGATGGAAAGGGTAAGTTTTGCAGCGAAATTTATTCACAACAGTACAGTATAGACCTTAAAACACTAAAACAAAAATCGGAATTTTACCACATAACATAAGCGCTTCGTTTTCTACCAAAACCTCTAGAATTTGCAACAAGCGACTGGTTTTTGCTGTGCAGAGTCACATTTTAGCATTTTCAGTCCAGACAACAATAAACATTCTATGCCTAAAAGCTTTCATCAGCAGGTGTGTACCGTGTGGAGAACTGGACGAGGGCGTTCTGCACCGTCTGCCTGATCTCCAGCAGAAAGGACTCATCCTCGCTCAGAGTGTAATACCAGTACTGAATGCTGTAGTCCCTCAAGCTGGATCACCTGCAAGCAAACAGAAGACAGAGATGGAAGGGGATCCTGAAAGCTGCAGCTCGTCTTTCTCTGCAATTTAATCATCCTACCACTTTTACACGATACCATAATCATATTATGTAATCTTTATTATTATTGGGGAAGTTGGTAGCGTAACGGTGAGGGAGTCGGCCTAAATGATCTGAAAGATTGTAGATCAAATCCCAGACGATAAAGGTACCACTGAGATGCTTTTCTCCCCAGTGCTGCCCATGTTAGCAGCCCACTGCTCCTTCAGGGATGGATCAAATGCACGATCAGATGCATGGTCAGATTTTGTTGTGGGGCACCGTGTGCTGTGCTGTGGTTTGTTCATAACGAAAAATGATCGCTCACTTATTGCCGTTAAATATGGCTCGTGTCGACCATTTCACTATAGACCAGATTGGACCCCGGTGCCACTACATGTCAACAAGGTTTCATCCATGAGTAACGAATATGTTTAGATGTAGTAAAATGTTCTAATAAAGCAGATTTGATCTGGAATACTAGCAAAAAATGGACAAAAGTGATCAAATGTTAACACGTTAAGAATCTAAAAAACGCTCATTTTTATATCCAGATATGAAAACCAGACCCTCCAGGATTCCGCGATGTTGCGACTACGACTATAGCATAAATTTTTAACCTTGCAATTGGACTAATTACATACGTTTTGACCAACTGCTGATCGTTTTTCCTAAGCGTTGAGCAGTACTTAGCGAAGCATACTTATTCATGGAAGAAGCAGAGAGCGTGTGATCGCCTCATTTCCTTCAAAAATAACGAAATTGTTAATGGTAAACAAAAATAATAGCGGTTTTGTTCCCTTCATTTCAATTAATTGTCAAAGAACAATTATAAAGGTGGGTGGGGGTGGAGGGAGAAAATCTGTTTTTAAATGACATCACTTTATTGCAACAAAACACTGCAATTTTCATCTAAATGTTTTGGAAAAACTGCTGCAAAATCGGGCATTTAGTAGCCAGTATCAAAAAAGGGCCGCGCAATCCTAGAGGGACTGAAAAACAGACAAAAAATTTCACATGCCTAAATACTAACAAACATAACTATTCATATTCTATAAAGTCACTGACCGCCCTTTTCCACCGAGCAGGCTCCCAATTAGTGCCGTGTGCCATGATCAACACCTCACATCCCGATACCGACATCATATTATAGAACATTTTCTATAGATTCAGTGAAACTTCAGCAAGCATAATCTTTGGGTCTTATTAGCGCCAGCTCTGCCTACCGCGCACTCTAAACACTCCTCGCGAGTGCTCATATGGAACGCCGAAGATGCCACAATTTGCCTATTTTTAATGCAACTGGCAGTTTTTACGCCGTTTTATTAGTTCAAAAACACGGCACCAATATACGCCGCTTTTAAAATACTCTAGTGACAACACCATAGTACTCTCTGTGGCTACATCACCACTGCAAACACACTAAAAAGCATGCGGGGAAACAGCGTGAAAAGGTACCGACAGATGTGTGATAAAAGGGTTTCAGCAAGAATGAAAGTAGGGTGTACCTAGGAACAGTAGTGAGACCAACCATGTTGTATGGTTTTGGAGACAGTGCCAGCTGGGGAAAGGCAGGAGGCAGAACTGGAGTTGCAGAGCTCAAGATATGTAGTTGAGTGAGGTTCTCTCTTTGGGAAGCGGCGGATGGATAGGATCAGAATGAGTTCATCAGAGGACAGCTCATGGTCTTTGGAGATAAAAGTCAGAGGGCAGACTGAGATGGTTTGGACCGTCCAGAGGAGGGACAATGAGTACATATGGGTAGAAGGATGCTGAGGTTGGGAGCCACCAGGCAGGGAGGCTGAGGGAGAAAGACCAAAAGGGAGATTTATGGATGTGGTGAAAGAGGACATGGGATTGGTTAGTTGTGAGGGGTAGAGGATGCAGAGGATAGGACTAGATGGAGACAGAGTTAGCTGTGGCGACCCTGAAGGGAGAAAAGCCGAAGAGGGAAAGAAGAAGTGTATTTTCCGCGACACCGCGAGTATAAGCGGCGGGTCTAAAAACAACAAGAGCGGCTAATTTTATCATGCAATATATTCCGCCATATATTTTGAGCTACACCCACAATTTATACATACAAAATCAGCAAGAACCTGTGATGTGATGAAAAGTGCAGAGCAGATGACCATCAAGAAGAAGTTCTAATTTAAAAAAAGAAAGAAATACCACTTACGGCACCAGCGCGGTGAAAAAGAATTAACAGACACAGCATACATTGAACGGCGACTGCCATCAGCTTTTTTTAATCAGACTTTGTAGGCGGTATAGCCAGAAAAAGAACTTTTAGGAGAGAGCGCAATCTGAGGGAGAAGCGACCGTTACACAAACTTCTGCTGTAATTACAACTTTGATCCTCGTGGTCAAGCTGCACACAGCTGCTTTAACTCTGGGAGGATTGCATAATCCTCAAAATATCTGCATTATTTCTCTTGGGTGCTTGTGAATTATGGGAGTGTGTTTATGTGTGTTGCTGTTCGCCGTCTGACACAATGAGGGCCTGTTTTCTTCAGGTTTGCGCACTATGACCTCAGATTAGTCCGAACTGCAGCAGAAGCACGTGTGTGTTATCGGTGCACACCCAAGAATCCCGACTCAGCACCGAGCGGAGCGTCGAAAAACTGGACAACGTCTGTGGAGAAGGACAATGGAACCACACAAATGGCTTCTGGTCAATTTGGTTTTAGAGAATCTGTCTGCTGCATGAAATATCCACAAAATATACTAAATACAAAACATCCCTGTGTGAAATGACAAGACTTTTTGTGTCATTTTAAGAAAAACAATCCAGATGTAACACGCGTCATGGTGTTCGCTGTCAGAAATTGTGAAAGCGCCTGCACTATATAAGTAAGCAGACCCACGACGGCAAGCCAGTTCTCTGAGGAATGTGCCGTCTCTGCCACGGTTGCTCCTAGCCTCTTGTGCACATCAACTAACTAAAATAGCGACAAAGCGGACACACTCACCTGCTGCAGGGCACAAATGCGATGATGTTGGATCCGGTCAAGCGGCGGTCGATCTTTATGACTTTCGCCTCCAGCTTCAGCTCGTCCAGAGTCTGCAGGAAATAATGAAATCTATCCTATAAGAATGATAACATCGAATAACTGGCAACAACTTTAACAGGAAACGATTAGTTGCGGTCGTTAACAAATTATCCTGCCTTTACAAATTCCTTTATGAAAACTGGGACATAATTTAAAAAAAACAGCAGAACGAAATCAAATGAGATGGTTGGGGGGAGGACAGAACGAGCAAAATAGAGGCCTGTCTAAAATAACTTTACTAAAGGTCTGGGTCATCAATATTTACTTGTTTTTATTTGTTTTACGGAACACTTTTTGAGAACAGTTTTATTCAGGAGTTTATGGGGTTTAAGAACAGAAGGCGTTCATGCTAAAAATATTTAAATAGGATTTATTTATTTATTCTTTGGCACAATTTTCTGTTTTTGGCCCATAAATGATGGTTTTTGGTTTTCTTGATCTCAGTGACATCAGTATCCGTCCTGAAATTATTATTATTTTTACAAGTTAAAGTTTAAACAACAATTTCACTCTGGGACAATTTTTCTTCCCCACTTCAGTTTTTGCGTTCTCAGTTTCCATTTCCTCAGCAAATGTTTTCCCTTGAATTAAGTGGAGTCAAGTTGGGATTAGTCGGTTCGGAGAATGAAACTAGAAAAACTAACGTTAATATTTCATTCAATTTGTCATGTTTCTGAAATATTAAGCAAGCAAAACTTAATATTCAAAAGTCAAATATTTTTTTTGGTGGCTGTGAAATAAAAAATCAAGCGCATAATTTGATGGTTGTTAAACATTAAAGTTGAAAATATGAATAAATGATATGAAAAAAAGCTGAAGGGGAACACTAGAAATGTAATGTTTAATAATAAGAACACAACCCTCATTCTCCAGAAAAGTTGAGTTATTCGAATATTTTCGGTGTAGCTTTTTCACTCAGTATCCAAATCTAAATGCATGTCTGTGACTAATGTTAGCACAAGCCATCCACCCCTGAAGCCATCCTAGACAGCCCCCAAACCCAACGCTCAGCATCTGTGAGCAGGCAGTCACTTGACCCGCCTTCCATTCAGCTGCAGTCACACACTCACACTGTTCCGTTCCGCTGATTTCCATGCAGAAGTGCAAAGGACGGCCCAGAAAACTGGCCCACAAACATGTGGCATTTGTCACTCAAAGTTCATTTAAACAACCTTTGACCTGCAATAACACATAGGTCAGCTAATCGGGTGACAGGAGCTGGACCTCAGCCCAATCCAAAAATCGGTCATCGCCCTCGTATCAGGACATCCGGTTAAACAGAGCTGCAGTCTCACTGACCAAAAAAACTGACCTACAAAAAAAGATGCTGTAGGATATGAACCGTCTGGAGGGGAAACGTCTGATGTAGAGTTACACTGTGTTGTGCATTTCTCTGTTTTAATTGCTCCTATTTTTTATAATACACAAAATTTCATTTGAAACCTTAGGCTTCAGTACGAGACATTTTCTTGGGCGGCCAGGAGGTTACTTTAACTGCTAGTATCTGGAGCCTGGATATATAGCATAGAAAACAAAAAGGAGGAAACAGGGACACACTGTATACTGTTCCCAAATTACAACACATTCTAGAAATAATATTAACTTTGACTGTTTAAATCCAAGCATCTTTTTCTGTTAGTTAAGATAATGAAAACAAGCAGATCTTCTGCAAAGACAGGATTCATCACTAAAACCCCTTCTTTTATAATGAATAAAATATTTATAAAAAACATTACAAAAATAAAAAATATACGTTGTTATACCATCGTAAACATATTACTTACAAACAGAGTAGTTAGCATTGCGGCATTTTTTACAACAACGTGTTTCTGTAAAAACTACATAAAAAATGTACATAAATAAATAAATATTGTTGTACAACAAATAAATGATTTGTTTCCATAATTACATAATAAACAAACATATTTATACTTTTCTCTTATAATATTTTTACAAACTATATTATATTTACATGATACATTTAAATTATATTTTTACAAAGAAAAAAAAAAAAGAAAAAAGAAAAGAAAAAAAAATTACAAAAAAAAAAAAAAAAAAAAAAAAAAATATATATATATATATATATATATATATATATATATATATATATATATATATATATATATATATATGTGTGTGTGTGTGTGTGTGTGTGTGTGTGTGTGTGTATATGTGGGATGCAAAAGCTGATTTTTTTTGGCGAAACGAAAAGCGAGGAAACGCGGCGAAAACACGAAAGAAATTATTATACCAATTTTTTATAATATTGCCGTTTAATGGAACTATGTACCCACCTCCTAAAGTCAAGCACTGCAATTGCATAAATTAATATTCATGGTTCAAGAACAACACTTTTTGTTACAAAACTATGAAAATATTGTTAGCATTCAAACAATGCACAATATAAGATAAAATTTGAAATAAAATATTTTACTTGGCCCCACTCATGAACAGCCTAAAAGCAAGACAGCTGAAATATTAACTTTATTAAATATCTTCTCTCATAAAAGCAAGTGAATTCCAAGTGCATTTTAATATTTCTGGGCGAAGTGCATGAACAAAAGTGAATCAGAACAAGTGCTTTTAAAAAGTGTTGAAGATATAACAACATTCTCTGTAGGCCTGTAACAAAATGGTGTATTAAAACACTAAAATGAGCTTTCTTGCCTTTTCAAAAGCGTCCGCCACAGGCCAGGCGGGTGTGCTCGAAGGGTCGTGCCTCTTCTGTGCTTCATACTCTGCATGGCGATCGGGATGTTTTGATTTTATATGATAAATTAATCTCGACGGTGAAGAAGTCTTCTTGGGTTACCCCCTCTAGAAATTCGGCATTACCTTTACCTGGCAACTCGTGTGTTTTTCTTAGATTGAAATGCACCCACCACGTGAACATGTTGACTCTAATCCAATCTAGGCGTTATTTGCTTGCGTCATCACTGTGTCACGTTAGAAAATTTTTTTTTCGATTGGCTGAATATTGATTGCACATCCTTATATATATATATATATATATATATATATATATATATATATATATATGTACACACACACACAGTATATTACATTTTAGATGATTGATCATTAAACTAATTATTTAGTTGTTGCACAACGTGAATATTTATTTGTTTGTTTGTTTGAACAAACCGTGGCTAGAACGAGCATTACAAGAATAGATGCTGCTTTACTGCCACCTACTGTACACAGGGCTCCACAGATTTTTCCATAACTTTTGTAAAAGAATGTTTTTGAAGAACACCACGACCCACAGACATGAGTGAAATTCTAGGAGTCCAGCGTTCTACCTTGCTTTGTTATGCAGGGCGGAGTGGGAGGCAGATAGGAGTCATTCACACTTTTCAGGTGTTTCTCTAGGTTAAGTCTTTCCAAACCAAAAAGAGTGGCAGCAAAGCCTAAGATGGAATAAACAAAAACAAAAGCGTGTCAAACACCGAGGCTGACCCTGCAGGAAAACTAAGGTTTTGATATTCTCGGGAGGTCAGAAAGCGTGCTGCTATTTTTGGAGCTTTTCGTTTGCAATAATGGCTCTGTCTTTTGTATCATAGCAGATCATTTAAAACAGCTGCAATACGACATCGAAATCAACCAAAAAATACTGACAATCCGACGTTCCCACAAGACGACAGGGACTGGAGTGTGTTTGTCGTTAATTATAATTAAACATAACTCAAGAGGTTGGTCTTTATTTAAACCTAAGATATTTTACATTAGTCATTTACTGAATATGAATCATATCTTGTGGTATTCGGCACAAGAAGAAATTATGGTCATGACGCAAATACTCACGAAAAGAGTAGATTATAAAACATTGCAAATATTATATTATATTTAACTGAACCCACGAACTGACGCACTTAATAATATGGTAGGCTTCTCATACTTTTCTATGCGGTAGTATGCACTAGCCAGGGCTGTAACCTGCGGCTCTCTCCTTTTCTGAAGTGCATGTAAGGTGTCAGCGTCTTTCGCCTTATTGACCTATTACACCACCACATAGGGTGGGGGCTGACTTTTTCTTAAAATATTGTGAATAACTAAAATGCTCATCTCAGCTCCAACGTTAAACTTGACCTGTCTTTCGTTAGAAAATATCAGAGCTATGAATTACTATTTTGGTAAAGTTCAGAGCGCGCAGTGGAACTTTGGCCGGCAAAATGTCTTGTCTTTACGCGCTCAACTCTGCATTGCTCATTTATCGGAATCGGTATCGGCAGATATGTGACTCTGAATGGCAAAACAAGTCACCAGCCCTTAATTTAAAACTGAGTTGTGAGTTTTTTCGCCGAAAGGGCGCCATCCAAACTGGCAATACCTATATGGAATGAATACGGACGACATATGACGCTGAGATAGCCAACATTCAAAGGTGGTTTTTGCTCACTGTCGCCAAGTGAAAACGGAGAAATCTGCCTTTGAAGTTGACTATCGCCCGTAGCACTCACAGACGCTCTGCGCGGTCGCGGCTACGTTTGCATTTCGGTAGTCTACGCTGCATTCACAGCCACAGGGATAGCCTACCTGCGTTAGGTTAACTGAATTTCGGGAGACCAGATAGTTCGGAGAAATATCTTCCATACATTCAACCAGTGGTTTACCGTAAATATTGAAGTAAGCGGTCAAAACAGAAACTTTTAATATTCTGCTGGAATTCCTACTCACCTCGAAAGAAGTCCGTTTTTAGAATGGAAGGGTAAGTTTTTCAGCCAAATTCATTCTAACAGTACAGTATAGACCTTCCACTGTTTTCAAAACAAAAATCAAGAAATTTTTACATAACTTATAAGCAGCGTTTTTCTCTGAAACCTGGTTTTGCTGTGCAGAGTCACAAATAAGCATGAAAAACTTTGACATGTTATTGACATGGAGCAATAATTCCTATAACGTGCATCCCTACTGGTTAACATGACGATTTCCTTCGACTGTGTTTTTATTTTTACGGATTAAAAAATAAATAAATTGTACAGCACTTTGAGCTGCATTTAGATGTAAGATAGGTACGTTCGAAATAACATCAAGTTAAAGGTTGAATATTTCGCAGAATATGTCTCACGTAGGGCTGGGCGGTATAGATGTAGAATGCTATTTTTAGTAGAGGACATCTGGAACAAATGCAAATCTGTTATTTCCAAAGGGGTGGACAGTGAAATGACGGAATGAGGATGATCTAGCCAGAATGAGCCTCGCTTCTCAAACTAGGGATGCACAGCAGTAAACAATATGCTTAACAGCCCGGCCCTGGTGTCATGTTTCACATAATTACAGTCGAGTTTGTAACATTTTGACAGCACACTTACCCAGCAATGAAACAGAAGATATAAAACGCCAGATAAAAGATGGCAAAGGGTCCGAAGGTGATGAGGAAGAGAACGACTCCCAGACTCCCCCATCCCCAGATGGACAAACTGGCCTACAAAACACACACACAAACATGCGCACACACACACACACACAAAGGTTAATGATGACATAGACTTTGAAATCTGCAAGGTCAAGATGAACATTACCAAAACGCATAATTCGCACAAACTCGTGATAAGCAGGAAACCCCACTGCGAAATAACAGAAAACAAGGCTCTTGTGAACGCACAGTCACGAGGTCAAGATCCCCGAGTCTTGGGCGAGGGAAGAATTGTGAGGTGAATCTGAATAAAGGGGAAAAGGCACAGGGTGACATGTCACACGGTAACAAGCGGCTTTTTAGAAAACGCATGAAATATTCAAGTAGCTGCAGAGCTTCCCTGAGTCAGTCACAGTCAATAATACATTCAAAATGTGAGCTTCTGCCTTTACACTTGTGGAAGAAATATGGCACAGTGAGTATCCTGCCTTACTACCTGTCTGTTTATTAGAGGTGGGCGATATCCCAATATTAGAGATGGGCCGATACCACTTTTTTATGTCCGATACCGATATTGTAAATTTGGATATCTGCTGATACCGATACAAATCCGATACAGTGAGAGTCTTTTTTTAAACATAAAATAATGCTTTAAAAATGTCTGAATACATGACTGAGATTATTGTTATTCTTAAGGAAATGCTTGATTTAAATACTGTTTTCCTACTAAAACTATGTAATAATTACACACACATATGTATATGCCAAATTACTTGCTTTCAAAAATTGTTCGTTTAGACATATAAATATTTCTTCTTTCTTAGTGATTACACTATAACATTATGAAAAAAAAAATTGATCAATTGAAAATGAAATGCTGAAGTTTGTCATTTTTGCCAATTTGGCCTATAAAATGAGCTGCTTTTGCAGAGAACTACATTTCCCACGATCCTCTGGGAGCGCCCCGGAGCCACGTCACAATGACGAGTTGGGCGCGCGTTCCAGAATAAACGATGGAAAATCTATGGGGAAATCTAAATAAACGGCAGAATTGTGAGTAGAACGCTGGTTATTGTGGTTATTTATCAGCTAAAATATGGTTTGTGTCTGTAATAAAGGCGACATTTTGACCAAAATGAAGTGTTTTGTGAGTAACATGCGCATGTGCGCACTCATTAACACAGCGCGTTAACATCGTGAAAAATGTTTTTATGCATTTACTTCTGTTTCAGTGCATGGAACATCTCACAAATACTTTCACATACAGAGGGATCATCAGGTCTTGTCTTGATCGTGCCACTGAAAACGTTGTGCATCACTATTAAGCGTTCGTGTGAAATACCAGCGGAGCCGCTGTGGTGACTGAAATGAATTAAACGAAGCTTCAATTCTAAAAAAATTGACCATTTTTGTAATAGAATTATTCGAGTTACTAGAACAATCGTTTCAGCTCTACTTTACCACAGTGCCACTTCCCATGCATAACGAATTGAGCGTGCACACATTTACAGATCGGCTCCATAGAACGGCCCAATGCCACCGATACCCGATCCAGCCGTTTGAGCCGTTATTGGAACGATACCGATCCACATATCGGATCGGTTACATCACTAATCTATATACTCGATGTATCTCGGCTTGTTCCATGTGCGATGTAGTAAATGACTATACGGCAAATATCGAGTCCAAACCCCCACGTAAACGTTAAACAGACGGAGTGTACGTCACTTTGGCGCGCATCAGCGTCTAACGTCTATTTGAAGATTAAATAAACATCTTACATAAAATTAACATGTTCATTAAAACGTAAACCTTGCAAAACTAAAGGATTTAGTGGATATTAACCTGTTAAGCCCTGAGACTGTTTTACAGATTTTTGCTCTAAAAAAGATACCAAAAATAAAATGTCTATATCTTAGCAACCACAATGTCTATTTTTATGCTGTTGGTATCATTATAAAGGTACCACTTGTGAGATTACTGTGGAATCAGCTTACATGTTACTGGGTCAGAATAAAGGAAGATGCAACACAGCAGAACATGAACAACAAAAAAATGCTCGCCAAAAAACCAAAACATTATCTGCGGAGTCTGGGCATGCGGTATACGGTATGCCTGGTTAGCCGTAGTAGTATAGATTCTACAGCCGTATTTCTTCCACGTAGAGCTACGCAGTGTTTTTGTTCTTTGTTTATTTATGTGTTTGGTGTTGGAATTGTGTTATGTTTAGGTGGAATTTGTGACAGATTTTTACAGGAGATTCTATCGGTGACGTTGATGTGCCGCATGCGTATGTTTGTTTACGTTTACCGACTAATTAAAGCCTTCCCGTTCTGACCCCGGTACCGGAGGCGATCGGGCTCAAGCCATTAACAGATACAATTTGACTGGGACGCTGGCTGAAAAATTTACACAGAAAATGTTCAATTAACCCAGAACTTGTTGCTTCTTTTGGTACTGTAATGGGGACAACGTGCGTTCGTACTTGGTATATCAACTTAATAAGTTAAAGCGAGTGATTATTTATCATTGTGAACACACCACAGCACACGGTGCACCACAACGAAACGTGACCTCTGCACTGGACCCATCTGTGAAGAAGCAGTGGGCCGCTAACAAGGGCACCGTCTGGGGAGCGGTGCTTGGGGACAGTACCTCACTCATAAGTACCTCGGTGATACCTTTACCGGTCCTTGGATTCGAACCGACGACTTTCCGATCACTGGGCGAACACCCTAACTGTTACTGCCCCAAAATCAGTCAACCAGCTTTCTCCAATCCTGGGATTAGCTGTTATTCGGTACATTTATACTGCAGTACCGAGAAGAGTGAACGCGAAGGCGAAGTCGTGCACATGCAGTTAGAGTTGAGAGCGTACAGACGCAAGATTTCGCTTGCAAAAATTCCACTGCGTACTCAGGATTCTGGCACAAAACTAACGTCACACTACGAGACTATTTTGCAAGCTTTTCACCTTGACGAGAAATATCGTCACACACCGTATATACACAACAATACAATTATAACCATGTGTTTAAGTGTATATTTACATGTAGATAAATGCATCAGGCCTTCGGATAGATGTCACACCTCAAAAAAAGAAAAAGAGTCCAAAAATTAATGCAGTAAAAAAAATATAGGACTGGGAGTATAGATTATTGAGATTATCAGCCTCAGGTTAGAAATTCTAGAACAGTAAAAGTCACTTACGCACATTTTTTTGAGCAATTGTATGCAAAAGCTCGGGCTCCCTTGTTTAAAATGTCTGCTATTGTGAAAAGTTAAGCTGAAGATAAACTGATCATCAGTAGGTATAAAGTTCAAAAGCATTTTGTGCAAGATTTATGTATTATTTTTGTGCTGAACATGGGAAACAAACTCCATGCACATGTTTAGGGACCCAAATACATTTGAGTTCTCCGATTTTTACAAAGGTTAATTAGTTTGTCGAGTTGGATTTCTTATTCCCAGCCATCATTAGGAAAGGAAAAGCCAGGTGATGCAGATTTCAAAGCTGTACACATTCTCTGACTCATCAAACTTGTTTCTAAACTCAGCAGTCATGGGTTTCTTTAAGCAACTCCCTAGCACTCTGAAAAATAAAACAACTGATGCTCATACAGCTGAAAGCAAGAAGACAGTAAAGCCAACTTCGGTTCGCCAGGTTTAAACGTGAAGACAGGAAATATTTTGACTAAAATATAACTACTTTTCCTCGATTAAGTCTATGACGTACGGCTGTGTGACATGACCATAAGCTCACACCGTGATGTCACTTCATATCCTAATAACTAGATATATAACAATACAATACATTTTCTGTAAATCCAGTGGAACTTTCACAAGCAAAATCTTGTGTCCGTGTGCACTCAACACTCCGCGCAGGCTCATATAGAACGCCAAAGGTGCCACAGTACGCCTATATGTGACCCTCCACGGCAAAACCAGTCGCTTGTCGCAACGGAGGTTTCTGAGAAAAACGAGCGTTTATGTTGCGTGGGGTAAATTTTTGGATTTTTTGTTTTTGGTGTTTTGAAACAGTCGAAGGTCTATACTGTACTGTTGTGAATAAATTTCGCTGAAAAACTTTCTTGAGGTGAGGAATTCAATTCCAGCAGAATGTTAAAAGTTTCTGTTTTGACCGCTCTACTTCAATATTTATGGTAAATCCACTGGTTGACTAGCGTGAAGATATTTCTCCGGAATCCATCTTCGTCTCCCGAGTTCAGTTAACCCAACGCAGGTAGGCTATCCGTGAATGCAGCGTAGGCTACCGTAAATGCAAACGTAGCCACGACCGCACCAAGCGTCTGTGAGTGCTACGTCGATAGTCAACTTCAAAGGCAGATTTCTCCATTTCTCACTTGGCGTGACAGGAGAAACCCGACTCCTTTGGATGTTGATATTTCAGTCATATGTCGTCCGATTCATTCGATATAGGTATCGTTTTGAAGGTTGATTTATGCCCTTTCATGAAAACATCATAAATCAATTTAGAAAATTTGCGACAAGCAACTGGTTTTGCCGTGGAGGGTCACATATTTTTACTCAACGGACAATAAAACAGCCGTTATATTCGTTAATAACATCGTTTTGTGGCGCTCTAGTGACTTGTGTTCAAACGCCACTTTTTACATCGCTCTAGTAATGTGTCTTTAAGGTGAAATTGTGGCATCTTCGGTGTTCCATACATCTAAATGCGAAGGCACAAAAACTTGTGCTCATGAAAGTCCCACTGCACGCTCAGAATTCAGGCGCAAATGTAACACCACAGTATTCTCTGTGTCTACGTCCACGTGGTGCCCCAGTGACTATTGCAAACCTCCAATAAATTTCGCCATCCGATGTATTTCGTCATATCACACAGTCCTAGTGGCACTGTATCTGCGCAAGGAAAAAAGGTAAAAGTGATTAACACGTTTCTTAATTTCTTAAACTATATTTAAAAACCCTTAGATCTGTGTAAATGTTGTTAAAGTAGACAGTCGTCTCTTACAGATTAGTCATGGAAACCAAGAAGCGAGCCAAAATTCCTCTTGTGTCAAGCAGCCAAAAAGTAGCATGACGTGTGTCTGATTTCATTTCTCTTACTGGACAGTGCACCTTCTGCGATGCATATCGTAATGACGATGCTGAAAAGATATACAGTATTGTCCTGTTTCTGTCCTCAGAGCAGACAACACTTCTCAGACACACTTTCAACAAGCTGCACAATCATGTGGTGCGTGTTGGGGCACTAGCAAATGGTCAGACCAAACGCTGCTGGGTCTGAACGGGCTGATAAAGGGATATAAAAAGGCCTAGAACACACAAGAAGAGGGAGAGCGAGCGAGAGGGTGTGTGTGTGTGTGAGAGAGAGAGAGAGAGAGCACAGCCACCAGGTTTCCTGTTTTTGTCAAAGCAGGAAAGCGAGAATGCCGGCCTGTAGCGTCATTGTGTCCTCCTGACCCAGTGCTTAACACACGCACACACACTTCCAAAATAACATCAAATGATATCTAAGACTCCTTACTTAGAAACACTGAATTTAGATATATTATACTTTTTTAAAAACCTACAAAACAAACAAAATCAGACAAAACTTTTACGATAATTTAAGTATTTTTCTACTACATGGGAAAATTATAGATGAATGCAATAAGATCATTTTAGTTTATAACTACTGCAAATTAGACGCTTAATTAAAGCAACCATAAGACAACTGTGAAACGACAAAAACCAACAAAAAACATCATTCGACAAAACTTGCAACCAAGTTTTTCTTTCTTAAAATTGTTCTTAGCAAAGTTGACATTCAAGTAACATACTATTAGCATAATATTAAACAACAGCCAAACTAAGCAAACCCCAACACGCTAGAGCTGCGCGATATGGGAATTATTAGCCGACGTCGATATCCACTGTTTTACGTGCTTATATCTGGCGATACCAACGCTGATAAATGAGGAAGGCAGAATCGAGCGCATAAAGACAAGATATTTCGCTCGCCAACGTTCCACTGCGCGCTCAGAAAATAGTGCGCCACAAAAATTGTGCCATAGTTGTGACATTTCTAAGTCAAGCGAGCGTGAAAGCAGAGTGCAGCGAGGGCGGAGCATATCTGGGCGTAGTGCGCAACATTTTAAGAACAAGTCCCTTTCTGCCTCTATGTGGTGTACCAAGTCTAATAGGGCGCGTGAGACACTCCATGTGCACTACCTTGAGCGTAGAGCGAGTAAGACCGCTTTGTGCGATTTGGCTTGTTTAATAGATAAGGTCTCTCGAAATACGTTGTGCGTTCCATTTTACTCCATTCTTCAGTGGTACCTTTTTTCACCAGTTCAAGTCCGACGTGTGGCAGTACATGGTTCGGGACACAGCCCACGTGCGAGCTCAAGGTACCATCCCCAAGCACTGCTCCCCAGTCGCTGCTCCTTCATGGATGGGTCAAATGCAGAGGTCACATTTTGTTGTGGCGCACTGTGTTCTGTATATGACCAATCACCAATAATCACTCAATCAAATTCACACCGTCCCTTATTTGTGCCAAACATTAGCTTACGGGGTTTTCCCCAAATCTACAGTTGTAAACTATTATACTATTTAAATATCTCAACTTTCTTAGGAAAGAAAAAACTTCATATAGGTGAATGAAGCCCAATGTAAGAAATTTCCTGAGGACTATTTTCTGCAGCACTCACAAGCTACACATACTGGCTTTCCAGCTGACACTCCACTCAGCCGCCAACTTGCGGAAAGCAAATCGAAGCATTCGAAGCGGCACACATCACTTTAGATCTGATAGAGATTTGCGTAAGAACCACCGCCGAGAGCCTCCGTTATCGGCGAAAGTCTCTCTCGCCCTGATCCTCGCTCCAGGAAGAGTGTTTGAAAACAAGGCAGGAACAAAAGCAAGACAGAAGAAAAATAAATAAAGGCGCAACCATTTATGGGGCAGAGGCCACAGAACACTCGCAGTTCAGGGAGCGCGAGGTAATCTCAGGACAAGACACGTCTGGTCAGAAAGGAACACAAACAACTTATATGATTCATTTAAAGATTTTTTCACGCCGAGAAAACAAAAAACACACTGGTCGATGAAAATATGTCAATGAAACAACTGGATGAAATGAAAAATTGAATTAAGAAATAAACTATTTTTCAAGAGACAGGCAAAGGGGGGAAATCTGATAAAAATGAAATAATAATCCCAGAGTGAGGCGTTAAATCAGCTCTTTACGCTCATGTTCATTTTTGTATTTTTCTAGAACACGTTTACAGTTATCTTCATAAGTATTTGGAAACTGATGCAATTTCTGTAATTCTCTGAATATCACCGTGATGGATTTGAAATTAAACAATCAAGATGTGACAAAAGTTGGGAACTTTTGGTGATGCTGAGCTCACCGGTGCATTCCTTCGTTTTGAGAATGTAACACATTGCTGATTTGGGGACTCCTGACGATTCAACCTCTGCGAGAAGTTTATTTAAATGAATTTAAGCGGGAGATTATTTGTCATGGTGAACAAAGCACAGCACAGCACACAGTGCACCACAATAAAATCTGAGCCCTACATCAGACCCATCCGTGAAGGAGCAGCTTTTTGCCAGCGCCCTGGGAGCAGTGCTTAGGAACGGTACCTTGCTCATGAGTACCTCAGTGGTACCTTTACCCAGTCCGGGACTTGAAGTGGGAACGTTCCGATCACGGGGTATTTGTCATGGAATAAATGGCCACGAAACTATATAATTACAGGTAGTCCCCAACTTATGATGAAGATGCCGATGACCTTGTTGCAACTTGAAAACATTTTAAGTTGAGACTTAAAGCTTTGAAACAAAAAACTAAACAGAAAAAATATGCACTCTAACAGAGACAATTGAACTTGCTGGCGAGAGTGACGTGTCGTACCGCACACGGTGCTACATTTGCCTGTCGTGCAAAACGTAAAATATTTTTACGATTTTGTTGTATGGCTATCATAACCGTAACATTGAAAAATAGTCCATCTATACTTTTGAGTGTCTGAACACGGAAGAACTCTGAAAACGGCCGCATTTTTAAATTTAACGCCCTTATATTAAAGCTGTGAGATTTTGATTGCTTTAATCTGATTGGAAATTCAATGTTGCCTCAACATCCAAATATTGATACTTATGGACCCAACGGAATATTCCAACATCTCTATAGTAGACTGACTAGCTTAGCAAACAGTTTTAACAATAACAATAAGTAATTATTAGTCATTGTTAGGGCTGGGTTAAAAAAAAAAAAAAAATCGATTCACCGATCAATATCGATTCTCGTCGAAAAGTACGGATCGATCTTTTCCTGCGGCTATGCACTACTTCTCGTGACCGCGCAAGGACAGCTATAAGAACGTGAGACCGGCGAAACCGAAACCAAATAGAGCCATGGCTGAAGTTGCTCCGCTCAAATCACCGTCTGGCCTAATTTTATAGCCAAGCAAAATAACGAATAACGATAAAGAATCAAATCGAGAATTGAATCGGATCATGACCTTGTGAATCGGAATCGAATCGATTCAGGAAATCTGCAAGGATACCCAGCCCTAGTCATTGTGAACACAGCACAAGGTGCATCACAACGAAATTTGACCCACCCGTGAAGGAGCAGTGGGCAGCTATTTGGCAGCGCCCAGGAATGCTACCTTGCTCGTCAGTCCCTCAGTGGTACCTTTAACGGTCTAGGATTTGATCCATTACACTATGAACTCTCCCAACCGCCCTAATGGAATGTCATAATTGACAAATTTATAACAAAGAAATCCATTACAAGCTTCAAAAGTCAGTATTAAAGCCTGAGCAACCATGTGACCACTCCTAGTTTATGGCTAACATTACACTGGAAATCCCAGAAACATACTAGCGGAAATTAGCACTGACTATAACTGGAACTACTACATGAGAAAATGCCACAAGAACTTTTTGGAATGTTTGCCAAGGTGTAGCATAGCCCTGCCAGGCACGAAAGGATGTGCTCACCCTGTAGAAGCATTTAGTTTTCTTGTTTTTACTGGGTAACAAAACTGGCCGGGCAGAAGAAGGAGTCAGCCCATTTCAATTAGGACGTGTGAAAACTCTCTGTCATTCATTCTCTCTTGCACAATAGCCTCAGTGTGTGTTTTAGCAGAGAGGCTAAAACAGAGACAGAGGACTGTGTAGGTGAGGCTCACGACCTGCCCCTAGCATTCACGCATACCAGAAAACACACAGCTGGTATGCAGCCCAAAGGTTAGATAAGACAATGGCCCAGAGCCACCGGTTTTACGTCTGAAAGCTTAACAGAATAGGTCATGTACGGCCCAGAGTCAGGGCTGGGCAATATATCGAGTGGATCAATATGAGCGATATCTTTTATTACAAAATTAAAATATTGTGATACTTTAATTTCTTGGTCCTAGACATTTCTGCAGACTGGACAGTCTAAACAGTCCTCATTGTGACTAAAGCCCTGACTCCTACTAAACAGGTTACGATACCACTTAAAAAAAAAAAAAAAAAAGTCTGATACCAATACTGATATTGTTAATTTGCATGTCCGCCGAGACAATACAAACCCGTCTTTTTTAAACAGAAAACTGAAAATAATGCTTAAAAAATGTCTGAATACATGACTGAGATTATTCTGTTATGCTTAAGGAAATACTGTTTTTCTAACTAAAACAATGTAATAATTACACACCTATATGTATATACGAAATGATTTATTATTAAAATAACATCTGAAATTATTCGTTTAAACACAGTTCTGTAATTTTGTGACGGTCCCTAATCCTCCATAGATCGGCCCAATGCCACCGATATCCGATCCAGCTATTTCTGAGTTGTTATTGGACCGACATCCGATTCACGTATTGGGACAGTGCCATCTTTAACTCATACTTTGCAAAAAAAAGTTGGAGAATGCATGGTTACTGTGTGCAGAATAGTAAAAAAGGTACGCTGATTTTAAGTGAAATAAAGAAATAAAGTGATAAAGTAAAAAAGGAGAGAGATGATGGTGTAACACAACTCATTAGTTTTAAATAATAATTGCGAGATGACAGCTGTTTGAAATTTGTCAATGGGAAGGATGAAAGGATTAGGAAAAAGAGTGATGCAGTTGCGCTATTCACAAGACAAGTAACAGCACAATTCTCCGTAATGGGAAGAAGTGGAATTGTGCTTTTAGCTGAAAAACTGTGAAAAAAGTTAAATGCCAAAAGTGGGAAATATAATACTAAACAATAGAAAGAACATCAAGTTCAATTTTGAAGTTTCATCAAGTTTGACCCATCTATGAAGGAGCAGTGGGCAGCACACATAGGCAGCACCTGGGGAGAAGTGCTTGGGGACGGTACCTTTATTGGTCCGGGACTCGAACTGGCGACCTTCCAATCACGAGGCAAGCGCCCTAACTGTTACGGTACCAAAGTCAAAGTGACACCCTTTTTTCTATCTGGGGTCTCCATCTTCAAGTACCAGAAAATGACAGAGAAAAAGCAGCATGAAAAGGAAATCTTCCCACTTAGGCCAAAAAGCCATGAAATAAATGCGGGGACACCCAGGCAGAGTGATTACCCGGCGGCGCCGAGTTGCTTTGAGGCGTCAGGACGAACTCTTCATTTCACAGCTCCAAGGCAAGTCTGAAAGGAGTGACGCACAGACAAAACAAAGCGCTTCAATACCGCTTGTTTTATCTTCGCGATTCCGGAGTCGCCCCACACTCCGCTTACGCCTTCAACCACGCGCCGATCTCCTCTTAAGTCTCGCTGGGTGGGCGTCAGATAACGAGGCTCGCGGCTGTGCGACAGAAGAAACACGATTACGGAATAAAAGGGAGCCAGCTCGAGGTGAAACAACATCTCTGTCAATAAACGTGCTCTAATAAAACAAACAGTGCACAAGAAAAATTCAAAAGAATTCATATCAAACCTAAACAACCCAGCGATCATACTGAAAAGCAGAACAAAGCTTTACACTTTCTAGACACTACAGAGAGCGATCCAGGCGGCGGGATGCTGCACCAGATCAGCTCCACTGATATTACTGTTATATATGGACAGGTTTACTCTTCAGTGTTTCCCATACATTGACGAGACTATGGCGGCCTGCCATAGTCTCAACAACAGGATTTGGACTATATTTCGTTTCTATTCATACACTGAAATCAAACAAATGTGATTTAACGGGACCGAAATTCGAGTACTCAATCCTGGAAATTACGGTTATTATGCATCAGCTAACATAACTGAAATACTGTTCATTTAGCAAGCAATACTTAATTTCATAATTGATTAACCAGTCCATTTCCAGTTATGTATATAAAATATTAATCTAATAACTAGTAACCTTTTACATTTAGCTTTAAATCTAATCTGTTTAATATTTCAAATGATTCTTTTTTTTTTTTTAAGGAACAAATTCAAAAACCTCCTAATGACGTTCACAGCATGAGAACCCTGAAGACTTCTCAAACTGAAGTCGAGGCAACAACAGTGCTCCAATGTTCTCACACTGACTTAGTGTCACATCTGCTTCATTTCCCAAAACCCAACTCCCATGATCACATTAACCCTTGGCGAATCTCATTTTCATATGTTTGCTAATGCTAACAAACGCTGCATTCTCACTTTGTTGCTGTTTTGGGATTTCGTCTTGCCTGTTTGCATGAACGTTTTGCATTGAAGAACTGAAACTGCGCTGTATTCGCTTGACTGTGCCTCCTCATGACACTTGCCCTAATTAATAAAATCTTTGGCTATAATGACATGAGCGTATGACCAAGACTCATTGGTTAATGTAAAAGCACAAAATATGACGAGAGTTTATTGATTGATTGAAAGTGAGTGATTACTTGTCATTGTGAACACAGCACAGCGCACAGTGCACCACAAGCAAATGTGATCCCATCATTTGACCCATCTGTGACGGAGCAGTGGGCAGCTTTTTCGGCAGTGCACGGGGAGCATCTCAGTGGTACCACAGTAAAAGACATTCATATTGATATGATTTTCGAGGATGTGCTGAGTGGGACAGAGAATATTTGCTAACTCCAGCCGTTATGCATATCTTCTTTGAATCGCCCATATTTCAACCTCTGATTAAGTCGATCACATTACACACCAGTCACCAGTTGCATGCATTTACATTTACATTCCCAGCATTTAGCAGACACTATTATCTAGAGCCGTCCTCAACTTGGGGTTAAGGGTCTTGCTAAAGGCCTCGATGGTGGTAGTGCTGGCATTATGACAGAGCCCGACCTGAAACCTATAACCTACCGTTGGCTAGCGTCTTGACATAAAAGCATTTATGGCTTGGCTACAATTTGGGATTTCCTGAACGGAAACAGGGAAACATGGTGGATGAGATTTGACTGATGTCCAGCTTGTTTCTCCAGATCTGAAGCGTGTAATGTCAAAGCAAATTCTACTGGGCCAGATGGGGCAGTTGGCAGTGTAGCGGTTGGTGTGTTCACCCCGTGATCCGATGTCGCCAGTTCCCGGTCCAGTAAAGGTACCACTGAGGTCTTCATGAGCAAAGTCCGCCCCCAAGCACTTCATGCCCATGTTAGCTGCCCACTGTTCCTTCACACTGATGGGTCAAATGGAGAGGTCACATTTCATTGTGGTTCACTCGGTACTTTGCAGTGGTGTGTCCACAATGACAAATAATCACTCACTTTCTTTGTCTTTGCCCACTTCTTATGTTCACAATAATGGCACACACAAGAAGGCAGCACGACACTACTGGCGACATGCCACATCCAGAAAAATAAGCTAAAGCTGCCATGCGCTCCACACTCCTGTCAGCAATTTTAACCTTCTTCTGAACCTCTTTCTTGTCTCTTTTGACAGTTTTGTGTGACTGGCTACAAAGAACATGCATGGCCTCGATTGCTTTCATGTCAAAACCCACAAGAAAAGAAATCCTTTTTCCAGAGGAAATGGTACGAAATCGCCCCCACACAGGTTCACACAAGAACGTATTCGCCCACCATTATCTGTACAGAGCGCTTACTGAATGTTACATTGCAAAAGTTACCGTTGTGAGGGAACTGAACAGGACTAAAACCACAGACGAACTCCTGTACTAATTACTTGATCCCCTAAAACTAATCCGGCCCAAATAGAGCTTAAGGCAACTTGGCAATCGATTCAGGAAGAGGCTAAATGGTGCAGTGCTACACTGTTGTTTAGTCTAGAAACGCTAATGTGGCTAACAATGAACAGTTAGCCACTGGGGCAAGACGCTCTGCAGTGTGACTCTAGAAAAGCCCCTTTAAACCAGTTTGAAATCTTGTCTCACACTCTACACACTTTCAGTTTTCTGTTAACTGTGTTTGTTGACTTAACAACTGGCTAAGTTGTGATGTTAACATGCTAATTTTGCCCCAAAATGCTAACAAAGCTGTCAGTAAATTTAGCAGCATGGCAGTCTCATAATAGCTCTTAATTTTATATTATATTTTTATTTAAAATTATATTATTAATTATTCAACCTAACGTTAAACTTAAGAAGTATTAAGACTGTTATATGACTTGCCCCAAGATGCAAATAAAGCTGTCAGCATATTAAGCTAATAAGGCAAGCAGCATGGCAGTATTACAACACTTAAATTTATTATACTATTACTTATTAAAATGAATGTTACATTTAAAGAGTATTATAAGCCTGCAATGCTACTTGCCCCAAAATGCTAATAGAAATCATTTATAATTTAAATAACTCACATAAAATAAGCCAGTGGGGCAAATGGCATTGTGGTCTTATAAAACTCCTTAAAATAGGCCTATGGCATACATTTTTAAATGTAATATTAAATGTAGAAATATGATAAGACTGCCATTGCTCCAAAAAGCTAAAAAACCTTTCAAAAAATAAAGCCAAATGGGCAGTTTTATAACATGAAATGTATTATATTATTATATTTAATATTACATTTAAGGCAAATAACATAACTGTCTTATAATGCTGCTTAAATGTACCATTATATTATTAATTATGAAATATTACATTTAAGTCTGCCATGCTACTTGCCCCAAAATACTAACAGAGCTGTCAGTAAATTAAGCCAATGGGACAAGTAGCAGGGCAGTCTTATAATATTCCTTAAATTTAATATTACTTTATTAATTTAACTGAATTATTACATTTAAGGAGCATTATAAGGCTGTCAAACTACATGCCCCAAAATGCTAATAAAGTTAATAAATTAAGTCGGTGGAGCTTGGCAGTCCTTTTAATGCTCCTCAAATGTGATATTAAAACAATTTTGATCCTGGTGAAGCGTGGTCCGTGAGTGTTTTTCCCCCACATGCTCATAAGAAGGTTTATCAGAAGCATTTTTATCATAGAGCAAACGACTGCCTGTGGGCGCAATAAAGGGAGAAAAGCAGCTCACACTGAAGACAAACGCACAGCTGGTTACTATAGCAGGTAAGAGTCTGACATCTAACAGGCCCTTTGGCTTCAAAGGCCGGTGGAGAAAACTCAGCTTAACGAATCACTCCGTTTAACACAAATAAACACATGAATAAAGTCTACACTGGTTAGACATTCAATAAGTCTGTTCCTTACCATGGTCTCTGTGTATTTTATGTGTGTTTTGTGAGACGTGGATTTATGTTATATTCCATTTTAAGCTCAAGCCCATATAAATGTGCATATTTTGGACATTCAGGGTTCATTCAATCCACTGTAACATAAGCTTCTTGTCATTTTCAAGAATAGATCATTTACAAGCCATCACTAAGTTTTAATTATATTATCAATAAATCAGTGACGGATATTAGAAGTTGGCAATGCCACAATATGAGCAGTATTTTTATTAAGTGGATTCCACCTAGGGCTGTAAGAAATAAAACATTTTATATTATCCTCTATTGTTTATTTGGTAATGTCGCAAAATACACTGTTTATGGCAATATTTTTCATGATCTGGATGAGGGTATGGCGTTATATTTGTGACTTAATGGTGAGTGCGCAGAGGAACTTTCGCAAACAAAATCTTGTGTCTGTGCACGCTCAACTCTGCCTACACGCACACTCGAAACACACAGCGCACTCAGGCTCAGATCTGCCTGCCCTTGCGCTCAGATCTATGGAAAAAATCAAAGGCACCTTGCTAGAGTGCCTTAAAATGTTTGACGTCAAGTCAACAGTGTGTAACTGTGCCGGTACATTAGAGCGTTGCCAAAAAAATGTGTTTTCAACTCCGTAAAAACCTCCAATATAAGAGAGTTTTTAATGAGTAAAAAATAAAATAAGGTGTTTTACTGTCAATTGGGTAAAAATATAGGCAAATTGTGGCACCTTTTCCGCAAACGGAGTGTTTTGAGCATGCATGTAGGCAGAGTTGAGTGAACGCAGACATGTACTATTTTGCTTTCATAATGGATTTCACTAAATTTTCAGAAGATTTTGGTCATCTCACAGAGCTCTTGTTCCACCAAAAAGTTTGTACAGTGTTAATTCCGCAGATTGTCCTCACTGGGACTAAAGCCAGAAGCAGGTGACAGACTTGCATAAAAGTAGACAAGTTGATTAAATGCCTTTCCTTGCCATGGTATATCTGTTCACAAAACATAGTTCCTCAAACTTACATAAGGCCCTGTTTCTGGTGTAAAAATACAGTAAATAAAATCTACTTGGAATGACACTAACACGCTTTAATTCCTTAAACAAATTTGTGGGAAATAAATAAACCAAACCTAGTGGTGTCTAATGATGACTCAAACCAAGTGTGAACAAAGCAATTTGCTTCACTTTTAAAGCCTTTCATAATAAGACTTACGACGACGATACACTCAGCAGTTTTAGTCGCGTTCCTGATTAACCGTGCGGCGTGACCACCGATGACCTTCCTGACTAGCAACGACGCTTACAGAGTCACCTGCTAAAGCTGATTACTGCAGTGAAGTGATAAAACACTCTTACTTTCCCCCCTGCGGAGCTCAAGTGCAGACAATATGAAACAACAGAACAATGAAAGTTCAGAGCCATGAGAACAGCAGTGTGTAACTGTTGTTTGGAAGGGGTTTTGAAGCCACATTTTGCGCAAACCTGCAAAAAGTCAGCAAATGTTAAAGTCGAGTCAGTGGTGTTCACTCTGTGCTACACACACAGACACACAGCCACGAACACACACACACACACACACACCTAACTGTTTTTCCCCAATGTTCTGGAAAAGTTGTCCTTACTGTATGTATCTGGAAGTTCTTTTAAAATAACATTGCAACCAGACATAAGTTTCACATCCCTTCCCTTTAGTTTCCTAATGTTACATTTGCTGTGAATCTCCATGTTAACTTTTTTTGCATGTTGGAATGTTCAGTTAGTTTTCCCTAATTTGCATAGAAGTTCTCTAGAAAGATTAAGTCAAAAATCCCTAAAAAAAAACAAATCAACAAAACCAATCACAACTTTGACATCCTCCTTGTTTCCTCTTTGATGACACTGAGGTCTGTGCGTGTTTTGTGTGTCAACCAACAGCAATGATTTATGTCACACAGACCTAACAGAAAACCTCAAGCTATCACCCACTTTTTCCAGAGTACGACTAGGCTGCTTCCGAAACTAAAGTCACCTAGACCTTACAAACACCCAAAAAGCATTCATATTACATATTACAAACAAAGATACATTTAATCTGAGGTAGCCGTCCTCCAAATTCCTTCCTACCACTCAACTTAAGCCTACCTAAAACCACAACTTGACAAAAGACAACCCATCAACCTCAGAATGTCACAAAACAAATCCTTGTTTGCGTTCAACGCAGCAGTGAAGGGCGTTTAATTCAGCTTTTATCTCTGTATGAACCATTACCAATAGACATTGCATATTCAGGCACTCAAAGCACAACAACCTTTAATGCCAACATGTTTTTGGATATGAATAGACCACGCTCATAACACCAAGCAACATAAAGTCATCCCTCAGCACACCTGATGAGCAAGAGCTCCCACACTGACATAAGCTTTGATTAAGAGCGGATAATGAGATTAGCATGAGCGTGCACACTTTTGGCACCTTTAATGACACAGCTCACTGGTGGCCTATAAATACAGACCTGATTATCATCAGTTCATCAGACCATTCAGGAGTATTCGGGTAGAGTCTTCCTGCCCTGATGGAAAACAATAAACTATGTCTCCTCATTTAGATGAATAGTCTTCGTTGAGCACAGAATAAAAATCTTAAAAGCGATATATTCAGCACGGTTTGATATGAGATAAAGTGATCATATTGATAAAAGCTGGCTTGTGAATAAAAACCAAACTGAAATATCGTGCCATAGCAAACTTTGTTACATCGGCAGACGATGAATTGTTGTCAGTTGAGTCAAAATAAAATAAGTTGCGAAAAATCTGTGAAAGTTTAATCAATGTCTATAAACAAACATAGAATAGAAATGTGGAATAGTGAAAAGTATAGTATCATCACTAAGAGCTGCATAGTGAGGAAATTGTGATATTCGTGCGGTGCTTATTTTGAATTTAAGTTTTGGTTCGAGGTGTAGATTATGGGTTATGATTTTATCTATTTCTGCCTTATGCACCGTTAATTGATTATTATTGTTGTTATTATTTACACCCGAACAAATTCTACACGCATCTGTGCACGGTCACTTCTGACAGTTGTGCAGCATTCAGTGATGAGACTGCATCGTTCAAAAGCATAAACATCAGCCTCAGGTGAAGAGGATGCATTCCCCTTCTGAGCTGAAAGATCAGATACTAAAATCGATGAACATGGGTGTGTTCGTCTGTAAATTAATACCAGGACTGGTCTTGAGCAGCGTGAATACAAACGTGGCCAGAGATCTCGTGCATCAAAGCAAACGAAGTACAAGTGCCACCTTTGGAATCAGAGTCGGTCCTATATCTCAAGCCGGGCTATCATGTTGACGGGCTTTAATAAATGCTACACAACGTTCAGCTGCCAGGTAGAACCGTATCAGACATCTGAAAAGTGTCTGATCAACCTGCAGCCCCAGACCCTCGAGGAAAGTGTCTGATCAACCCAGAAATCGCGGGTTGAAGGGACTCTCCAGCTCGATCCGGAGCAAAGTTGTCAGCTTTCGGTAACGAGCCGAGCTCATCGCATTAGCCTTATAATCCCTTCCAAGCGGGCAGACGTCTTCCCGGTCTTGTCGTTTGGCCCGCGCGCTGCCCCGTGTTTACCTGTTAGCTGTTAACGTTAGCTGGGCAGGCCGGTGCGACTGACCGACCGACACGGACAGCAAAAGCCCCAGCCGACTCGGGCATAACACTCCTCGGCGAGCACATCGTTTCAGACCGTCGAGGCGCGTGGGCGTAACCCCAACGCATCGTATCGGCTCAATGTGGGGCTGTGCTCGTTTTAAAACGGATCCTTTCCACTCCGTACGCTCTCCGGAGAGTCGCCATATTGCGAGTTTTACGTCTACGCTGCCCCGTCCCCTCAACCTCTCCTTACGTAATGGCGTCATCTAATACGCGCCGTCAGCTCTGTTCTGATTGGTCGGAGAGGCGTGACGCAACAGATTAAGAAAACAGGGAGGGGGTTTTTCATACCGAAGCGATCAAATCGAAATAAAACAAATGAGAACTCATAATAAAGCAATTAACACAGATAGGATTAATTCTGACACATCTTATTTAGTCTTGTAACGTCCGCTTTTAGTAAATAACACAGTGGCCAACTTCAAAATCCATCAACAGCGATTAAGGTTTTCTACTCTGGAGTAGATTTATTTAACAATGTACTCGCACGAATGGAAACATAACTGTGTTGCTAAATGCCAGTCTAAACTGTGCATATAATGACGTTTTGTTGCCATCATGATCTTTGTGTATCTCAACATGTTCATGCAGCCGAAGCGTGTTAAGTGACATTTTGACCTCAAATTATGAGAGATCAATTTGCTGAGATCATTGATATGAACTAGTGCTAACAAAAGCCTTTTTTTTCTATATGTCTTGTGTAGTTTAACCCATCTTAAACTAATTATGTGTTCATGTTTCGGTCCTAAAATTTATACCTCAGCATCCACCATTGTGCTTACACACCATCGTTATTCATTGATGTGAAACGAAATGTGCATACATAAAGTAGACCCTACTAATGAGATTTGTCAGTATTTGTTAAGGATTTCATGTCCTGTGGAATGTAGAAGTTTGCAGTTGTTTTGGTCGCCCTGCCTGAAGTTTTGAAAATATATTTCAATAATAAAAATGTAATAATATTGTGAATTATAATTGTAAAATAAATCATTTGATTGTTCTCTTATATAATGAACAGCAAATTCCATTGTATCTGCTTATATATATTATTTGTAAAGGTTCTGTTTACTATAATGAAATTATGTTAGCTGCTTCAGTTGGTAACTTACAAAATGCTTTATTAACCTTTTTGGACTGTACAGGTCCCACATACAGTCGCTAATATGTCACCTTTACTGGTGTGATTTTATATAGCACTTGATTTCTCTATAACATTTACATGTTGGCTAATGTCTCCGTGTTACTACACAAGACCTGTCTGCAAAGCCCCCATGGCAGAGCTTGAAAGAATACATGGAATTTCTCTTTGCAATTAATATTTTTTATATTCAATTTCCCAATCATAAATAATTATTATTTACCAAGTAGTATAAATAATATTGTCTCCTCTATAAATTTAGTCTTTTTGACCTATCAGCAGTGATGACTGCTCTGGTCTTATGAACCAATTACCTGTTTTAGATTGATTCTGGGCCCCCAGAGGTTACCTAGTAAGAATGCAGACAAACATAATCTGACTCTGTAGAATATTTGCGTAACCAAGGACATTTGTCTAGGCTGTTTTCGCTCCAGCTCCTCATGTTTCTAAGCTTACGTGTAAGGAAGGTAGAAGACAAACACATAATGTACTGTATAGTGACCAAAAGAAACTAGCGTGTGGAAATAAGGCACAGCAGCAGCATCACGTTGACACCGCAACACAAAAACAGACATCTAGAAATTCCGGTTTGGTATGAAGCCAAACACAAACGTGTGTATTACAAAGGTGAACAAACTTTGAACTCTGCAGATTTAATGACCAATGCAAACATATAAACTGCCAGCCTAACGGCTCCACCTCCTCCACCACCTTCATTTAATTGTGCGTGCCATGTTGCTGGCTATGCAATTCATTAATATAGATCCATCCTTAAAATAGAGAGCCATCCATGTATTATTTAAATAATGGATATATTAGAGATGCAGTTTTATAATGTTAATACTGACCTTTCCTATTTCCAGCAGTTCAACATTAGGCTAGAGTATTTATTTATATTTTGACTGTAAAGTGCTTACAAGAATAATCACCCATATAAAACATTCATAAGTATTTGGAGTTAAACATATGTGCATTGGGAGAAAATAGTCTCTTTCAATTAATTTGTCAGGAATAATAATAATAATAATAATAATAATAATAAATAATAATAATAATAATAGTTTTATGGCTACAAGCAGCTGTAGATCGACTTTCCAAAGCTTCTGTGCTGCTCTATGACTTTTTATGTACCATGTAGCTGTATGACATGTATTGTTAACTACTCTCGTTTCTTGTCTATTATTTTCTGGAGCGAGTGCAAGGCCCAGACACCCTGCCAATGTGGTTTCCTCAGGGGACTTACAGAAACACCATCTGTAATATCCTTGTATGGATTAAACAGACAGCCTGCAATCACCTGGACATAATCCTGGCCTATGCAGAAACACACTGAATTCTTTACCAGGCAAATCTGACTGCAGGATCACATGGATTTCGCAGAGGCCTTGTCATCTGCAACATGCAGTGACTTCCTGAACCAGTAGTAGTTTCTCTCTGTGTTTCTATAGGTTTACAACAAGTGTAGTTTTTCCTTGCCATTGTGGCCCTAAACTTCCTTGTAAAACTGCTTCTGACAATATTAATATGCAAAAACTGTTATGGTAATGTTATATTTTTTAATCTCATCTTTTTTACTCATCTTACTCAAGTGTTATTATTATTATTATTATTATTGTGTGTGTGTGTGTATTACTATTGGGCTGAATGGATTACCAATTGTCCCTTAAAGATTCCCCATCCACATCCACATACATTTGTGCAGAATTTAAATATTCTGTGTACTTTTGCTGCTATATTATCCCACATTAAGGGCGGCTAGACAGCGATGGCTGCTCAGCCGTCAAGGACATTGTGTTCTCCCGTCTGCGTGTAGTTTATTATGCTGGCGGTGCCATTTCTGCTGTTCGCCAAGCAGTTTGAAGTGTCGTCTCCTGTTGACATAAACGATTCGCTCCGAATCCACTCAATTGTGGCGCAGGCACTTTATTTTAGAAGGCGCTGGTGTCGCCGCCACAGGCAGCTGCAACATTTACCAGAATAGTCTGAGAGAAGGAGAGGAGGGATAGGAGAGGAAAACTGAGGGACAGCAGAGTGAGAGGAGAGGCAGAAGCAGGAAAATAGCCGAGGAAAACCTGAGTACAGGAGAGAGAACCGAGGAAAGCGGGACAGCAGGAAGAGAGAGAGAGAGAGAGAGAGAGAGAGAGAGAGAGGGAGGGAGGGAGGGAGGAGAGGTGAAGAAAGAAAAAAGAAAGAAGAAAAGAAAGAGGAGGAGAGGAGAGTCTGCAGGATACAGCTTCTTCTTCACTCACATGGATTAATGTACAATTCAATTTAAAAGCCCAGCAAGCGCATTAACTCCGTCAGGAGGTTGGAGTGGAGGTAAGGTTGCCGTAATAGCGCGTTAATAACAGGTGTTATTTTTCTGCGCGTCGCAGACTGGACTTTTCTCTTTTGGAAGCCCGCGATTTTTTATCCAACTGCTCCATTCTAACCTATTCGATAACGCGATTTTTCTTAAGGATTTTTTGCATTTGTTTAACTGTTATCAGTAAAGAACAAAAGGGCGACAGTGGAGTAAAATATGCGCAGTTCACATTTATCTTATTTCCGAGCATCGCTTCCGATAGTTTTCCCAGGGGGAAACATCGCAGCGGTAAAAATAGACCCGATAGCATCTACCCACCCGACACACACACACACACACGCTCGTAGCCTTGCTTTGCTATCTTTTTGAGGAACTTCCTTTGACTCCCATAATTATTAGATCCAAATATTTGTAAACATAAGATTAAATTTCGCATCGGAGCCGAAAGACAATCTTTCACTCTTTTAGTTTTTAAAATATATGGCGTAACTTTATATTTTCCGTCCCTCCGATCCCTACATACAAAAATCGGAAATGTTTCAGATTGGTGATTGATCTTTAAGGAGATTTAAAAATGAAAAGTGTAAAGATTTTTTGCTTGTTGATATTAAGATTAGTTGTAACTGTGATACTACTTAGGTAGTTATTGTAGGATGTTAAAAAAAATAAAACCGACAATTTCTATAAAAACTCAGGCTCGGCTACAAAATCATAAAGCCACAAACACTGGGGACTCCCTATCTCTTAGAGATCAGTCAGATCCTCACAACCACCTCAAACCTACCCCACACACACACACACACACACACACACACACACACACACCACACACACACCCCTACGTAAAGCCTTATATCAAGCAACGTTAAATATCCTTCTGATTACCAGTTTCTCAAAAGTGGTTTTTGCCTCAAATTTGGAACCAAACCTGCAAGAGTTTCCAACATAATTATTTGATTTTATTTTTTATATAGGCTGGGTTTTAATGCTCTGACCATAGTCTTTTTATATTTTGACATATGCGCAATTAGCATGGTTTTAAATGACACCCTCTGCTATCTGTTTATCGAGGCACAACAGAAGCATGTCCAAAGTTATCTTTAGGATGAGGTTTAATGTCAGCAGGTGCACAGTTTGTAATTTCTTGAGAATAGGGATATAGGAATACAATGTGTTGGTTCAGCATGCTCATCATGTTCATGCGCCTGCGTAATAGTCACACTGCAAGATATGCAATGTCAAGTAAGACAAAGTAAAACAAATATGCTATGTACAACTTTTTTGTTGCTTGATACAAAAGAAAAACTTGCACAGTTGGCATTTTGCATGACTAATATACACGAGAAGTCTGTCTGATAATATATAATCTCATTTAAGATTGAAGGGTTCTTGGATAAAGTTCAAAAAAGCATGATTCACATAAAAATGGATCAATTAGTTTTTAAGTTTGTTTTTTAAAACCAAGTACACAATTTTTACTTTAGATTCAGGCATATATTTTGAGATTTGTTCTTAAGTAGCCAATGACAGAAACTACAGAAGGTGAAAAGAGCAACCGTTTGAAAACGATGACTTATTGGAGTTTCTTCAGATTCGGTTATATATTATATTATATTATATTATATTATATTATATTATATTATATTATATTATATTATATTATATTATATTATATTATATTATATTATTGGAAATGTCTTAACTTTCTTAGAACAATTGAAATATTATGTAGCTCTAGTTTTCCACATGTTTTGTGTGTGTGTTGTGTGTCTCAAATCCCCGCGTGTCTTGGGCCAGTACCAGGTCAGTTGATCAACTCTTTTAAAAGCCATCAACATGAGCTCACCTGAGCATTCAGGTATTATTCCACATTCTTTCATCATGCATTTTAAGATTTAAGGCCATGAGGGCAAGTGGCCTTAGAGCATAACATATTTTTTAAATACAGTTCTGTAATTTTGCGATGGTCCCTAACCCTGCAGTGCTACAAAAGTGATCGAGGAAGCGAGAACTGAATTGTAGTTATGGAAAGTAAACAGTATAATCATGTGATTTGCTGATGCCTAGCTTGTTCACTATCCTACCAGTTTGTTCAATTTTGCATGCTCGTTTAGTGTGGTAAGGGAAGACAACAGCGAATAATAAACAAATGTCAAACTAAACTAACTTTGCCAATTATGCTCATAGAATTACACAAATTCTGCATCTGGAAAGTAGAATGGCTGAAATGTATGATCCTCCAAACCTCCAGGGGGCTAACAATTGTCGTTAAAGCGGACAGTTAGGCGTCAAGCGATGACCTGAGCCTGCAAAAGATTCTTCGTCACCAGATTTGCGTTATGCGTCACCTTTGCTTCCTTACGCCCAGCGTTTTTCTTTTTCACGGTGGCGGCGTAATTCAGCTCGGTGGGCCGCCGGAGGCCTCCCGTGGGCAGACAGAGAGTGGAGGTGTATATTTAGCCTACACCGCTTCTTGCGCCCAAAGCGCTTTCATCTGGATGTGTTCTTGGCAGGAGAAGGCAAGCAGATGGAGACCCCACTGACAGGAGATGGCTCAGAGGGGCCTACTTTCATCAGACTGCTGCACACATATACACACACTCGTGTGAACATGTCGTTTTTTAAAGCAGGGAAGCTTATCCGAAAGAAGCCATAGAGATTTCATAGGTCTGGTTGCCTGATATCTGAATTTGGTTTTGGACAACCAAGGGAAGGCAAGTCCTGGCGAACCAACCTCCCGGTTGTCCTTGTGGTAAGGATGGAATTGTGCTTGAGATGCTGTCATTCATGTGCCTGAAGCTGCTTGTTGCATCACAATGTGCTCTTGGCAGCTGGGATGGAAGTTGGAGGAAAGGAGTATGGCTGTGATGTAGCTTCAAAACAGTTTGCTACTTTTTCTGTTGCTAACTATTATATTAAAGGAGTAGCTTGGCTGATGCTTAACTACTTTTAATCATAAGTAGCACGTAGCTGCTTAATAGATTTGCCAACACTGTCAATAGAAACCCATCACCTTATCACCAGTTTTCTTCCCTTGAACCTTGAAAAATGTTCACTTGCTGCTTAATATGTTGACCACCATCTCAAATACAAATGACCATCATCAGCAAGATTAAACTGTACTGCTTGTTAATGTTGTTTTCAGCAGCACTGCAAACTTCAGATTTCAGAATTGTAGTCTTGTCGATCTAGGGAATGATTCTGATGGAGGCAAAGTGCATCTTACTCAAAAGATACGCGCACACACGCACACACTAATCTGTAGCCGTGGGAGGGGTTGAATCCTTGTGGACCTCCACCCAAACGCTTCCTGCTTATGAGATATGGAGAGGCAATTCTGATATATTGAAATGTCTTGAAAAGATAGTAAATCTAAACACACACACACACTCTTTCTCCTCCCCTCTCTCCTCTCCCGCTCTCTCTCTCTCTGGCTCTCTGTTCTTCTTCTGTCTTGTTCTCTCCATCTTTTTCTTTCTCTCTATCCTCTCTTTCCATCTCTTCCCCGTCTATCCTTTCTAGTTTTTTTTGTTTTTCTTTCTCTTCATTCTTTCCTATCTCTTTCTTCCTGCTCTCTTCTTTTGTCTCGTTGTCCATCTTTCTTTTTTCTCTCCTTTCTTTCTATCTCTTCTCTACCCGTTCTTCTCTCCCCCGTTCCCCTTGTCTCGTCCCGCTCCCCTCTGTTCTTTAATCTACTGTAATTCTCTCTCTCTCTCTCTCTCTCTCTCCCCCAGCACTTTTAGCTTTGGCCTGAAGGGGGAGCTGTTGATTAGACAGATGGACAGAAGTGAGAGCAGTCTTGATCAGTAATTGATTGGTGAAGATGACTGTAGTTTGGCCTGCTGTGAGCATTAAGCCATCGACCAGCTCAGAGTTGTTCAAAGACCTTCCTCAGTCAGAAGCAGCTGCCTGGTGTCGGAATGACAAACCTCCGATTAAACTTTCTTTTCAAACCAATTAGGCACCTCTGGCTTTGCGCTAGTCAGCTCTTGCAAAGTGCATCCATTCTTCTATCTGCGCTGTGCATTTTCTGTGCACCTGGTGAGCGGTGCTTGGGGACGTTACCTTGCTCATAAGTACCTCAGTAGTATCTTTACCGGCCGGGGACTTGAACCGGCGACCCTCTGTTTTATGGGATCAACTCCTCCTAACCCTTACACTATCAACTGACTCTGTCAGTGACCTTGGTTTAAAGTCATTTTTGTGCAGAGAGGCAATTTTGATAAAATATATAGAAAGTAGGGCTGGGAACATTAACACATTAACCTGAAAACTAACACATTATTATTTTTAAATGCAATTTAATTATATCAGGTTATCAAATCAGTTTAGCCCCAAGCTTCTACTGGTACCTCTAAGCGCAGATGTTTATTAAAGAAAGTTTGATCCTGTTTCCTGTAAACATTTATTGTAGAAGAAAAAAAAATTTTTCACCGCCTCTCTCGTAGTTTTTGAGATCATCTTTATAAGAAACAAGACTTGGCGCTTGTTAAAGGTTCAAATCCAGGCTATGGATGAGGAGAATTTGGCTTTAAAAGTGTCTAGTTGGAACTTCAGATAAGAAAAAGAACTGTCTGCACACTGCATTGATGAACTTTTCATCAAAGCACAAGCTGTACAGCTGCCTGTACAGCAGATGTCATTTTGTATCTGTTCTTTATATCAATGTCTAATAAATACTGAAGCACATGATGCATATTTTGGGCAGTGGTTCAAAACTAAACTGTTTTTTATCTTACCATTCCTTAACATGCATTTCTTAATTCTAGTACCTCACATTTACTCGCTTTATCTACACAACAAAGTATTTTATTCTCCTAATAAATCCTGAAGCTTTATAAGCTGGCTTTTTTTTTTAAACTGTCCTTTAAACCCTTGACCATATCAAGTCAGCAAACAAGCAGCAAACTGACCCTAAATGAAGCTGAAAATCTATTTTGGTCTGTGCAATTTCTTTTTTTCTAGGGTATGTAGATGACCTATTTATTTTGTCTGAAAAGGAATACCTGGGCAGCCGGAGATGTGTGTGTGTGTGTGTGTCTGTGTGAGTTTGTCCGGACAGGGCTGTATCTGGGGGAACGCCGGGTGGAAAACAAACAAAGCGGAGATGCCTCTTTCAGCAACAATAGCCTCCAAGGCAAACTGTCGCTCTTGGATTCCCAGCCACTTTCTCCTGGGGATTGGGCTGCCCTCCTCCTCCTCCTCTTCCTCCTCTTCCCCCTCCTCCTCCGCCGCACGCAGATGGCTCTTCCTTTCTTTAATTCATTCAGCAGCCACAGCCGGACTCTTCTCGTCCGCACCCTTTGATGTGCGTTTTTGTTCTCAGCACCACGATTTGGCCCATTTTTGCCACCCGACTAATTAGCCTGTTTAGATTGGGTCCCAAATACAATAATGCTGGGTTTAAGATATGCATACTTCATGCAGATAACATCATAACTAACCAAGAAATGACCTGCTATAAAGAGGATGGATGAAAGCGGCAAAAAAACCTGCTTTTCTTCATTGATAGTTGTGCTTGTTCTCTACATTATTTCTTCTTCTTTTCTGTCCTATTCTTCCCACTTTTTGTGCATTTAACTCCTTGCTGTCATTCTCTATTTTGGCCACAAGGAGGCGCCACCATTAAGGCAGTCTTTCCCTATTTTGGCCATAACAAGTAACCTCAGAGGAAAACGTGCTGCAATTACTTTTCATGTGGATTCGAGATGGACATAACATTAATTCAAGAGCTCACACTGGATTGTAGCAGCTAAGTTAACTATATCAGTATAAACAGCCTTTATCACTTTTCCATTATCTTTGTTTTCACCCTTTTAGTCCTTTCTACATTTTTGAGTACATAGGAGTCATTAGCTGTTAGCATTACCCATCTAGATATAATTTGTACTGTTAGTTTTTATAAATGCCATAATGTACTTTGGATAATTCAAGATTCAAGATTCTTTATTTGTCACATGCAAATTATACAGGTACAACACATGATGAAATGTATCCTATAAGGCAAACTAGGTTACAATACAAACGAAGGAGCTAATTCATAATGTTATAACGGTTGAAAAAATTATGGATGAAACGCGTTTAAATTTTGTTATTACATATATGCTATATGCATCATAACTTCTGGTTTCTGGTAAACAGGTGAAGCAAAAAATTCTATAACATGACTCGGGGTTTAAAAGTTAAAGAAGTAAAAATGGTATTAATTACAAGAAAAATTACTCCAGCAAAGGTTGAAAGATTACTCAATACCACTGGTGTAAAGGACTAAAAAGTATATGTGACAGTACATTTTACAATTATTACATTTAATAAACACTCTTGTACGAAATAGCCAATTGTTGATCCATAATTAGTATTTGAAGTATTTGGTTATATTAGAATAGGTTAGTTAAGTGCATTTGTTTTACAATGATGGTAATTATCAAATTCCATATTTTCAAAATAATGAGGCGAGAATGCTTAATTGTACAGAATGTGATGTATTTTTTACTTGAATGCTTCTCGTACAGATGATATGTAACAACACTTTACTACTGTATTGAATAACAGCATATATTCGCAATTCAAAGGCAAGAAGTAAAAGCGTGCTAACAATATAAAAACTGAAAAAGGGTAGAATATAGTTATTGCAACACAGAACGCCACAGTGATAAAACAAAAATACACACAATGTAAAAATACACTCAATACACACAGCATCATGTTAACTGCGGGCTCTTGAGAAGCTAACAAAAGAACACGAGTTGCTATTGAGTGTGTGTCTGTGTGAGACTTCTCATTTGACAGTGTTAGATGGAAAAACATCATGTTGTTTACTGGATTTGGACGGAAAGTAGCAGTTCCCAGAGACATTGATATTGATATTGCATTCACATTGTTTATTTTTAGTTGGTTATTTCCGTAGCATATTTTTTGGAATTCCACAGGAGATGAGACAGTATATTAAGACTTTTATAAAAACAGTTTTTTAGAAAAAAAAAAAGGATATTAGTTATGATGCATGTGTCATTCATATATACTGTATATAAACATACACTTTACAAGAAAAGACTGAGACTCCAAAACAAACACTAAAAGGGTTTGAGATTCAGTTTTGTATAAGGTTATGTGTATGTGTATAAGGTTGCCAAGGGACTGATGGGATCTATAACATGTGCAGGAAAAAACGTCGTTAAAATTTTTAGAAGGACTAGTCTTAGTGCAATAAGTGCAGTGTACCTTTACATTTACACAGTTTTGCCTAGGGCTTGGAACTGGAAGCCGGTTCCAACTTAGAACTGGATCCAATTGATCAATTCCTTCAGAATTGTACACCTCCAATGTTATCAATGATTTCGTAACGATTCTTTTTATTTTCCTTTGACTTACTCAGTGATGTGTGTGTGTGGGTTGACTTATAGTGCAATAACATGATCATGATGCTTCTTGCATTTTAGAATTTACAATTTTATAATGAAAGAAATCCATGTTAAAATAAAAATATTTATTTTCTCATAAACTTGGAAGCTATGAGAAAAAAATTGCAATATTAGGGGGTCCAAGCACAAAGTGCTATGGAACCCTCTTGTTAGTGTTCAGTTTTTCTGTAATGTATATTAATATTAATGTGTAAAGTAATATTAATATTAATATTAATAATAATGTGTGTATTAATATTATTATCTTTTAAAATGGATTGTGCAGCAAGCATGCGTCACACATATAGCTGAATCTTAGAGGTAAGCAGGAGCGTTGCTTTTCCATAGCATAGCTGAAAATATCCTATTGGCCTATAGTTGTAAGCTATAGTATTGAAGCAAGCAGCGCTTTGGCATTTCATGCTTCAGTTCATGACTTAGGCAAACAACTTGAATTGAAACCGGACTTCCCATTTGAGATTTTGAACTAATTTGCATAATATGCAAAAAAAGAAACTTTTATTAATTCCTCATATCATGTGTCATTAAGTTTTTCTAATGTTTTGTTGTCCTGCAATCTCTATTAAAGATCACACATATAATTATTCATTAGTGCATTTTCAGCATACGCAGACTTGCTGCGTCACTCTAATAATGAAAATGCATTACGGCCAGTTATCTATAAGGTTATGTGATGCGTCAAATTGCATTTTTTGGCTAAAATGTATGGAATCAAATACCTGATGTTTTTTATAAGCTGTGGCTTTCAGGACGCCGTCACTTTTCTCCAACAGAAACTGCATGTCTCTGAACTTCTGTTTGCATTAGTTCCTGCGCCACTAACGATTTAACAACACCAGCTAAATATATCAAGGACGAGGGCCGGCGGCGGCGTTGAGGGAAACAGTGGAGAAGGAAGAATTAGAAAGCGATTGGAGAGAGAGAAAAGAGATGAGGCAGCTGTGGCGAGGACTACAATCCCTGGAGGGGGTGGTGGGGGTAATACATACTCAATTTATTCATTCTCTGCAAAAGGCCTCTGTGACTTGCGCCAAGTAAAATAAGGGAGGTCTGGAATTTCAAGAGCAAATAAAAAAAAAGAGGCAGATAAGGGAGAAGGAGGAACGAGAGAGAAAGATAAAGAGGAACGAGGGAGGATGAAGGCAGACGGCTGTGTTTGTGTGCTATTTTAGCTGACTGGCGCATACACTCCTGGTTTGGCCCGGCCTGTTCTGTCCTGGGCCCGGCCCTGCTGCTATTTCTGGCACCTGGGAGCGAGGGAGCGCGCGAGAGAGAGAGAAAGAGAGAGGGGGGGAAGGAAAGCCAGAGAGGCAACCTCTGTACGTTCGCATGGTTTATGATAAGAAGGAAGCGGTGCGGAGGACGGTGAAGATAGAGAAGGAGAGAGAGCGTGAGGAGGGACTGAAATAACAGGCGGGACCGAGGAAGACGGAGACAGGGAGACGCTTCTTCCATTTTGATCTGAAAGCACGACCTCGGGGCGAATCAGGGGTGAAAGGCGTGAAGGGGCCGAGGCGGTGGAGGATAGAAGGCGAGTGCGAGTGGGGAGAGGAAGAGGAGGAGAAGGAGGATAGAGCGGAGGCGGCACTGAGCATGCTGCAGACCATCTCACGAGGCGGGTACGCGTCGGCCGAGTGGCTGGGGCGTCCTGGGCCGCTGGCATTCCCAACTGTTGGGCCCAGTGAGCCCCTCTCTCTGTCTGTCTGTCTTTTATTCTGTAACTCAATGTGTCTTTCTTAAATAAGTCTTTAAGTGGGTGTTAAAGTGACTATATACACTAATGTCATTTTCTTTTTCTCACCATTTTGTTAGAATAACATTCTCTCTCTCTCTCTCTCTCTCTCGCGATCACTCTTTTATTCTGCAACTCTGTGTTTCTTCTCTTAGCCTATGTTCAACACAGAGACTATCTCTTATCTTTCCTCTGTCAGAGTCTCTCTCTCTCTTTCTTCATCTTTTGTGTTTCTCTAATCTGTCAGGATAACATTCTTTCTCCTCTCTCTCTTTTCTGTTCTTTACATTTATAACTCTTTTTGTATCTCTTCTCCAGTTTTAAAAGTGACTACAAGCATTGTTTTTTCTCTCTCTCTCTCTCTCTCTCTCTCTCTCTCTTTTTGCTTATCTATCTTTCATGCTATAACCCTGTGTTTCTGCGTGTAGCCTCTGTTCCCCAGGGAGTGACTCTGTCTCTCTATTTCTTTTTATCTCTCCTCTCAGAGCGATTCTCTCTCTCTCTTTCCTCTCTCTCACCCAATCTTCCCTTTGGTTGGGTTTTTCACATTCCGCCCCTCTCTCTCTCTCTCTCTCTCTGCCTCTCTCTGCCTCTCAGTCTGTCCTCTTTCATTCTGAGTCTATGTTTCTTCTCTAAACCTGTTCCCCAGGGAGTGACTATTTCTGTTTGTTATCTTTTCTCTGTCAAGTGTGACTCTCTCTTTCCTTTCTTCTTTCTTTCTTTCTTTCTTTCTTTCTTTCTTTCTTTCTTTCTTTCTTTCTTTCTTTCTATTTGACTCTCTTTCATTCTGTATTTTCTCTCATTTTCTCTGGGTAACTCTCTCTCTCTCTCTCTCTTGCTGTTTCTGTTTACATCATCTGCAATTCCTCTCAGCAGTGTTTTTTCACTTTCTTTAATTTGTTTTCTGGTTTTCTGTCACACCTTTCTATACCTCTCCCCTTTCTCTCAATCTTTTCTCTGGCAAAGTTGTGCTATCTCTCCCATTTTCTTTTTGCTCTTCTCTCTGTTTATCTCTTTCCAATATCTCTTTTCTCCTTTTATCACCTGTTTCTTTTCTTTCTCTTCTCCTCTCGTGCTCTTTCTCTCTGTCACCATCTGCGCTTCTCTCCTCCCTTCATCCCACACTTTCTTTCCCTCTTCTATTCTTTTTAGCCTTTCTCTCTTTCTCACTGTCTCTCTTATTTCTCCCTCAGACTTTTCTCTCTCTTTTAGTGTTTCTGTCATTGTCCTAAGTTTTCTTCCTTTTCTCATTTGTGTCCCTCTTTTTCCATCACTTTCTCTTGAGCTCTTTCCTCTCCAGTCATCTTGAATCTGTGGCAATTGTTGCCCTCTTGTTTATGGACAGTATTGGGGTGTGTGTGTGTGTGTTGATATGGCAGCATCACAGAGGTAGTGCAGCGCATGTGTGTGTACCAGTAGCTATGTTAGGAAGGATCTCGCGAGTGTGTGTTTGTGTGGGTGACCTGTGATGTCCACACATCATCTGATATATTGTTTCAGGGCATTTGCAACAGAAGTGTGTGTACGTTAGTCTGTAATTGTTTTCCTTGACTCATTTCTTGGTAAACTCATCTCCGTTCATTGTTGAAAAGCCTTACATGTCTTGCGTATGGAGAGGGGAGAGAGGGCCCACCATTGGAATTATGTGGTTCAAATAATGCCCCCGTTTCTCCAAAACCAAACCAAATATCTTGGAGCAGCACAGAGGACCCCGAGTTCAGAACCCAAGATGGCCGCTCACTGCAAATGCTGGCACTTTAGTGTTGTTTGTGTCTAACTTGGTCAGCTTTGTACATAAATACAGTGTTGTTGTAGTTGATAGATGTATTACTACCGTCATGGTATACATGAAATACCGCGTTATGTGTCGTTTTTCAAGTGGCGATGCTAAATTGGCTGGTCGATGTTGCTAAAAGCAAATGGCTAGCATGGTTAGCCAAACAGAAAGGTAAACAGGAATAGCAGAAAAGTTTAAGGGCACTGACTAGTTCTGGGAAGCAATCAGACATGAATGGAACAACACTGATGCAGCAAACTAAAATACTGATATATCGATTATTGTTCAAGTCATTATTTATCAACATGTTTTGTTTAGCTAAAAATAGCCAAAATAGTGCTGATATCATTGGTGATAAAAATGCAAAAATGTACGGTTTTTACTAGTTTTGCTCAGGCATTTTATGTTGACATTTTCATAACATTGACATGTTGTCATAAAGTATCTCTGCGGGGATTGTGCATATAATAGAGAATCTTATACATATATGATTTCCTGAACATTTTAGCCTAATTTTTATGAACAGTGGTGCTTCCTGGTATAATGCTGAATATCAGCAAGTCTTCACAACTTGAATAATTAAGAGGTTGTCTATTAATTTAACACTGTTTTGATTGGAATTTTTCTCATTATGACATGTTAAAAAGGCATTGTTCTCAAGCAAAATGTCCAAGGATTTTTTGTGCAATTATTAACATCCTACCACCAGGCATCACAGCGTGTTGGGCATGTTTGCATGATCAGACACGGCAGTGCTGCTGGCGTTTTTTCATACATGTCATTGCTAAGTTGAGAGCGGTCAGACTTCCAAAAATATCCATCCAAGAATGTGTCTGTGGTGAAAAACTAACCATTGATGAAGGACTAGTGAGGGGAGAAAAGAGCAGAAACTGTGCAAGGCAAAATATGTACTGTAGTTCCCAAGCCTACACTAAAGTTTTGTTTTTATTAAGTATAATACATTTGTATAATAATGTTTATGGATCCCGTGTGACATTGAGGACTTTGAGAATTGTCAGAGGGATTCGGACTGCGCTGCTTCCATTTTTAGCCTGGGCAGTTTTGTAACGCTGGCTGGGGGATTCTGTTTATTTTAGATCGATCTGCTTCTCATCATTGTGACTCACTTTGGCCACTGAGAGACATTTGGAAGTGACTCAATCTTCATGGCTGTGTCTGATCGGGCTGACATGCGGAACTTGACACAGAGAGGATGAGAAGGTTGAGGAGAGAGAGACATGAAAAATATGCTGTTTAAGACCAATGCATTTTGACAATAATATATGATTTATTATTTATTTATAACTGCTAAATTCTCTTAGATAAATGTTACTGTTCCTTCACATCTATTGTACAGTTACAAATATCTGCACATCCATTGTAATGTCTTATAGGTCATTTCTGTTTTTCTTCTTATTTTCTATACTGTGTTATAAAATAGTACAATGATGCTTTAAGCAGTTTTATCAGTTAAACTGTGCTTTAAAATATTCTTGTGTGGTTTGCCTTTACAGAATTTAGCAGACACTCTTATCCAGAACAACTTCCATTTGCTAATTTGAGAGGAACTTGGCATTAAGGCTGTTGCTTAGGGGCCGAGTGGTGTAGTACTGGAGGTAGGATTCAAATCCATGACCTCTTGGTCCAAAGGCGAGTATCCTAACCACTAGACCACCATCACCCCACTCAGTTATGGTGGCTGGAGGATGGATGGTGAGAAAGCCTCATTCGGTCACTAAAGCTGATAAGCTGCCTTGTTGTCTGCATTTTGAACCATCAAGTTTTACACCAGATGCCCTGACGAATAAAATCATATTATGCAAGATGTGTTGATGTGTGTTCTGTACTGTGCCATACTCTCACTAACCATTCCAAGTTGTGGTTCACTATGATGGGAAACCTAAGATTTGTGTGGCTTTGTGAGACATTTTTGTGAGTACAGGCTTTGTAAAAAAAAAAAAAAAAAGGAAAGTATAAGTGTTTGAGTGTTTTGGGGTTTGGGGTTGAGTGGTGTCATATTCACTAACAATCATGTTGATCCTGGTCAAATGGATCAAATGAAACTAGCTAACAAGTAGATTCTGCATATAACAAAAATACAAAAATAAATTCTTATATCATGTGGGTTAAATATAATACTAATGATAAACTAAGTGAAAGCAAGCTAGCATTATTTAACAGAAATTAGCGTTAGCTAATGCAAATTTGTGTTAAGTAGTGGAAATAAGCATTATCTTGTGGCAATTATTGTTAGCTAACAGAAATTTGTGTTAGCTAGCAGAATTAGCATTGACTAGCGGAAATTAGCATCAGCTAGTGGAAATTAGTAAGCAACACAGAAATGGAGCTTTGCTTTTGTTCTAAACTTCTTCTAAAGAAAGTATATGACGTGTATCACAGCAGATGATATTCTATAGCGTCCAGCTCTAATACACATACACACGTGCATGGTGAAAAATAATAGTGATTCGTGAGAGGACGCTGAACATTGGCCTCAGTATTTCTTTAAAGAATCCAACATATTTGATTTTAAATAGAAGTACACTCATTTCTCAGCTGGGAATAAACTTCTTGTCTCCACACACCGAGTCCTGTGGGATGCCGCTTTGCTGAAAACAGCCTCCGGAACCCTCCAGGGAGCTTCCTAGCCGTTAACATGGTTTCGCACACGTCATCTACCACTGCTTCTCTTTATACTGCCCGTGTGACGGTCAACACCTGTCCACCACAGTCCAGAGGCTGCAGCCAGGTTCCTCTCGCAAGCAGCGGGTTAACGGCTAGCGTGACTGGTGTGCTGTTTACCTCAACTTGGCCGGCGGAGCTTGGCTCGGATGTTCGGGCCCCTTGGCGCTCTGCGGTCGCATCTATTCCCGGCCTGGTTATTTTGGGCTTAAGGCATTAGGGTGCTAAGATTAGCCACGGTTATCATTCCGTCAGAGTTAACTCCTAATAACACTACCCACCGGAAAGCTTTATTTATAAAGTCCCCAGTTTTGCCGGGCACTGTCGCCACGGCGGTGCCGTAACTTTCTTGATGGTGGCAGTGCTAACCTGTCGTTGAAGTTTTGCTAGCGTGTTGTTCCGTGGGTGCTAACCCAAGGTGGGGTCACCTGCACACAGCTGATCTGTCATTCTGTTGTGATTGGAACAGATGCTGGAGTCTGTTAGCAGCTCTTGACATATTAGCCGGCTTCTGATTTGGTGGCTGTGTGTGTGTTTTTGGTGGGTGTGTGTGTGTGTGAGTGAGTGTGTATGTGTATTTTTGGGACTAAGGGGGCTCAGGAGTCAGAGTGACTGGCGAGCATTTCATAACGAACACTTTTAGCTCGGCCTCTTGGGGGACGCCATGGTTGGCAAACAGTCAGGCAGCTACGATGAGCGTTTGGTGTGTGTGTGTACCATGTTTACTACGCCATTAAAGAGCAAATGTTCCCACTTGCTTTAGAAAAACCTAAAAACAGAGATTTTGCACCTTTGATTCTTAAACAAATCAAAAGTGTGTGTGCTGAATCTAGAAACTGCAAAAGCAATACACTGTATATAATAGTACACTGCAAATGAGAATGCACAGCTGCTGCATGCAAATCCATAAATGCATACAAATATATTCGTGCATTTGTGCATGTGTTTAGGGCTAGGTGCTGCACACACGTGCACAAACGTACACACATGTTCATGCATTTTTACGTGTTATGTACTACACACACATGCACAGATGCACACACTCATGTTAAAGCATTTTTACACGTTTTCATTGCTACATACAAATGCCAACACATGATCATATATTGTACGTGTTTAGTGCTACACAAAAATGGCCAAAAAATGCACATACACTCACATTCATGCATTTGTACAAGCGTTCTGCACTACACTCACATGCACGCACATATGTTTGTGCATTACTATGTATTCAGCGCAACACCCAAATGCACACATACATTCATGCATTTGTATCTGTATTCCGGGCTACATGCAAATGCACACACACACACTCACTCACATGTCCATGCATTTTCATGTATTTATATGTAGGATCAGTCCTAGATGCAAGTGCAATCACGTGCATATATATATATACATATGTGTGCATGTGTGGTTGTGTGTGTGGTGTTTCTGTAACTCATATTTAGACCCAGAGATTAATCCCGTGTTAGCTGTGTGCATGTGTATGTCCATATCACTCTTACACACACACACACCCACCAAACGGCTGCCTATTTTTTCTCTACGGTTTTGTTCACGGGTGTAAAAATAGTCCTCGTCCGTGATAGTCACATGGCGTCCGTCTTTAGATTGAGCTTAAAAAAGATTTCTGTCGCTGGTCAGAATATCTTTATGTGTTTTTTGCTCCCGGCAGCGCACCGGCACTGACCTGATATTTCTGCTTCTGAGGTGTTTATGCGCCTTTCGCTCTTCAAGCCCGACCAATACATCACTGTGGCGATATTATCAGCCGATACAAACTAACTGCAGGTAAATCGTGTTTTTATCCGCGAATGAATGACTTACAAACACAAACTCAAACAGGAGAGACAAAAAGAAGATAATAATTTACTCGTGCTAGCTGTGCGTTCATTGCATTGTTTGTCCACTAGATGGCCACAGGGTAACTCCACTATGTTTGTCTGCTGATAAATTGGTATTGGTGTCTATTAAGGCAGATAAATGACAGTTAACAAAAAATATTTTTTATACATTGTGTGCTGATCGGAGCAGACAGTGGAAAACACAGTCCTTTTGACTATACAGGAGACTTTTATTCGTTTTTCGTCTGGTCTGTCTCTCCGTCTCTTCCACCCACATACTCCTCACTTGCATAAGATGTGAGCTGAGGGAGACTTTTTGTCTTTATAAAACATGCAGCAACCTGGTAAAAATAACCGTCGCATTATTACGGTTGAACTGACACTGTCGCACTGGGAGCCTTCATGCTGTCTTTCATTCAGTTTCATTCATTCTTTCTTTCTTTCTCACTCACTGTTTCTCTCTGGATGTCCCTCTCACCTACTCGCTCTCAATTTGTCCCTGTCTTTCTCTTTCTCACCCTATAAATTTACCAAGCTCTCTCTATCTCTCAATCGTTCACTCTTTTTCTCTGTCTTTCCCCCTCTTCCTCCCTTTCACTCTCTGTCTTTGTCTTTCTCTCCCTCTATCTCAGTCACTGTAAAGGGATTTTCCTTTCCATTAGTGCTACAAGTGATCTGACATTCTCTTAGTGATCATTATATTTAAAAAATGTCTTTCATGCTCTCTTTCTCTCTCTCTCTTTCTCTCTCTCTCTCTCTCTCTCTCTCTCCTTCCCTCTCTCTCTCCCTTCCCATCTTTCACCATCATTACATAATGCACTTCAGTGTTCTCTGTTTTAGCTTTGCTGCATTCTTCAGATATAATGTCATTCGAACACTGACTTATAGTGAATATGAAAGATTGATTGAAGCAGTTTTCTGTTGTCTTGCATGGTGCACATGAATAGTGTGTGTAAAGTGTGTTTGATTAAGTTCCCTCCCAATGTCGCTGCATCACTAGTAGTGTACAGTTCTTAAGTAATTTTACTTCATTACTGTACTTAAGTATTATTTAGAGTAATATGTACTTGTGCTGAGTATTATCAATATTAGCAGCATTCACTCTCTACTGGACCATTTGTACTGCAATACAAATTCAAGCGTGTTCCAGTTCCTCCGTCACTCCAACATGGAGGTGATTTGTGCCACAGTCTGGTCCTGTTCATTTTTAGAATGAAAGGAATTTGAGAATTGGTATCACATTTTGAAATCTAACAAATTTAAGCACTTAACTTTACGACTTGAGTCATGTAACTTCATTAACATTGGTATGCAGTCAAATGAGTGCCAAAATGATCGCACAAACTTTTCAGGCATCAAACAAATCTTAGAATTCGAGAGAATGAATTCCACTGAATTAATGAAAAAATGTTCTCAAAAATAAAACATGAGTTGCAAACAAATTATTTGTGCAGTCATGTAAAGTACTGGTCTTGATAATACGCCTTTCTCTTTACAGTTTCCTCTGATACTTTCTTAACTCTCAGGCTTTTGTCCTTACTGTCGCCTTTGCAGTTATGCTCATGCTCTCGTTTGCGTCTCCGTCACGAGCAGCAGTGCTTTTTAGGCTGCGTCCCCATTGGCTGATTGGATTTTTTACATGACTTGGTGGGATTTATTCTCTCTCACTTTAGAATTTTTTTATTTGTTTGATACCTGACAAGTTTTGTGCAAACATTTTGGCACAAATCTGATTCCATATATCGGCAAAATACTTAAGTAATGTTCATAACAGGTACTTGAGTACTTTTACTTCTAGTCAACTGTGGGTATCAAGTAGTCATGCTATAGAGGCCGTATACATTATTATAGTGGAGTATTGACTGGACAGATCTCTTCCTCTGTGGAAGTCTTGTGGCTAATAAAAAATTCCAGGGCCACGACTAGAAGTGTAAAATGTACGTTTCATTACAATATGGTATAATATAGATTCAGTACTCCACAGTTTGATGTCTGCTGATATCACAAAGTCTAAATTCCAGAGTCAGTAATCAAACACAGTCACTACCATTGATTGCAAATCACCAAAGCAACTAAAATGGGCTCAATTAGACATTTAAACGAAAATCAATCTTCTCTTCTAATAAACAACAGAACTCTTGATCATGATGAAGTGACTTTCCAGTATGTCTGATCAATGTTTTCATTTTGGACAATGGGGTGGTCTCATTGAACATTGAATCATGCTGCAGAGTCGTCTGGCTGCAGGGCTTGACCAAGTTGGCAGATGTGGATCTGTATAATATGACCGGCCTTGCAGCTGACCTGCTCAAATGTTGGGGTCATACATGCGGGTGGATGAAAATAATGTGAAAGAGGGAAAGTGAAAAGACTGAAGATGTGCTTGTGAATTTTGAGGACATATTTCTTTATTAAAGTATTTTTTTCTTTTCTGCACTCGAGAAAGAAAGGCAACAAAAGATTCCAGTGTAGTGTCAGTGGGCACCGGGCTGGGGGAGTTTGTAATGCCGGACTGCGAAGCATGTGAGATTTTTTTTAGAAGAGCCACAAATAAAGAAATACAGATACAAAAGCATCTTGTTGATTTGTGAGGGTGGAATGTTCAGCTGCTGCTCACATGAGCAAATTACCTTCCACAAATAAGGCTTCTAAAAACATGCACTTCTCCACTTCTGTCTCTCTCTCCTCCCTCTCTCTCTACCAACCGCTCTAACTCCCGCTCTCTCCTTCCCTGTCAACCTCCCTACTTGCTTCTCTCTCTCTCTTTCTCTCTCTCTCCCTCTCTCTCTCTCTCTCCCCACCTTCCCTGCCAACCTCCCTATCTCATTCTCTCTCACCCCTTCTCAACCTCTCACTTCCTCTCTTCCTCTCTCTGACTGTCACTCTTTCTTTCTTCCTGCCAACCGTCCAATCTCCTTCTGCGGACCTCCTCATCACGCTTTCTCTTTCCCTGCCAATCTCCCTACTTGCCTCTCTCTTTCTCTCTCTCTCTCCCTTCCTTGCCAACCTCCCTGCTTCCTTTTCACTCTCCCCTCCTCAACCTCTCACTTCCTCTCTCTTTCTCTCTTTAACTCTGTCACTCTATTTCTTTCTTCCTGCCAACCATCCTATCTCCTTCTGGAGACCTCCTCATCACTCTCTCTCTTTCCCTGCCAACCTCCCTACTTCCTCCTGCCTCTCTTTCCATCCCAACCCCTCTCTCTCTCTCTCTCCATTCCAACATCCTTTTCTCTGCCTCCCAAACTCTCTCGCTGCATACCTCATACCTCTCTCTCTGTCCGGCAGGTTCAGAGGTGATGTCTCCAGTGGGCAGGTCTGAGATCAGTATGCCGGAGTGGGAGCGTGATTCAGAGGAATGGGAGCGGCAGCTGCAGAGGGAGCTGATGCTGATCCAGAGACAGCAGCAGATCCAGAAGCAGCTGCTCATCTCTGAGTTCCAGAAACAGCACCAGGCCCTGCTGCGCCAGCACCAGGCCCAGCTGGAGGAGCACATCAAGGTGTGTGTATGTGAGTGGTGTGTGTGTTTGTGTGTGTGTCCATTCAAGTAAAAAGTTACAAACTGATGCAAGCTATTTTTTTTCCATGTCAGATCAGCATCGGGCCAACGAAAAGCAACTGACCGTAATGCCCAAGTCAAAAAATCTAGGCTGAGACGTGCTAAAACTCTCACATGTTAAACTCCTCAAATCATAAAAATCATTAAAAATACACACCCATTAACTTTTCACTTGGCTCAAATGGACACTGTCAATCTGATGAGAAAATTAAACTCAAACAGTTTGAAGTGCAAGTAATAAACTTTTAATTCATTCAATCCCTAGATAGGCGCCAACACACCGTAGTGCACACAATCACACTCTCACTCACACCTTACCAGGGCAATTTAGAGTCGCCAGTTAACCTACAGTGCATGCTTTTTGGACTGTGTGAGGAAAGTGGAGCAGCCGGAGGAAACCTACATGAACACGGGGCGAACATGCTACCTCGAGCCCAGGACCTTCTGGTTGTGAGGCAGCAGCGCTAACCGCTACACCACCATGCCGCCTAACTTATAAACTTACTGTATGTAAATAAAGTTAACAGCTCCAACTTCATTCAGTCATTTAAACCAGCGTTTCTCAATCCCAGTCCTCGCGGCCCACCGCTATGTGCATATTCAGTATTTCCTGCACTGTCGCACGCTGGTCCTACATTGCTAATTAGCTATTCAGTAGCATCAGCTGTGCTGTGGGTCGGGAAAGTCGAATCTGTGCAGAGCGGTGGTCCATGACGACTGGGATTAAGAAATGCTGATTTAAACCAAACTAAATTGAGCTACCAAACTCATTTGATCATTTGAACTATAAAAACTAAGTATTTTCTATAATTTTATTTTTCAAAACTTGTTTGAAAAGTTAGCCAGCACAACAAACTTCTGTTACATCACATCTACTTGAAATGATGCGAAAATCTAAGTACACTCAAAACTGAGTTATTAAATCAAAAACTAAATTTTAAATCATGAGCTTGAGTAACCTCAATATTTTTGGAAGTTTCAGTAATGTCAGCTAATTTTTTTTCATTAAGATTATGAAGATCATGCTGTTATCTTCTACAGTGCTAAAATTCACTCACAGGTGGAAGCAATATTTCATCAAAGCGGCAAAAAATAACCAAGAAAATGAGAGAAAGATCTGTACTAAAATACACATACACAAATTTAAGCATTTTTCCACTCAGTTCAAATGTAGCCCTTCAGCTACACCATGAACTGGTGTCCAGATTTGGCTATTATATGTTTACACTGGAGCTAAGAGCTAACATTATCTAACAGCTAATGGAAGCTTATGTCACCCAAATTAGCATTGTGTGTTTGCATGATGCTAATTCGGTGATCATAGCCCTCCATTACCTTTTGGCTAATGTTAGCCTTTTGGTTCAAATGCAAAACTTTTTTTAATATCCAGCTTAAGTTGGATGCTGAAGATAAGACTTAAGCTTAAACTTTCTGGTTCATGTAGTTCTTATGTAGCATAACAAAACTCTGCCAAAGTGGATTGAATGTTAAACACTTCTAACACTTTTAAGGTTATGTGCGTATAACACAATCAATAGGACGTAGTCTAGACATTCGATATAGATCTTTCTAGATTTTTAAAGATATGAAGTTAAAATCTTATTACAAATAGAACCTGATCAATGTAGGATTAAGATCAATAATGATTTCGTGATGCTACGATCAAAAGAACATTTTACGTAAAATAACAATTATTTTGTATCTGGCGAACAGTGTTTGTTACCCAGCTCATGCGGACCTCAGTGGTACCTTCTCTGTTTCTTAGTTAATTTTAATTTTTCTGGCATTTTAATCTGTGATAATGATTCACCTGCAAATATCTTATTTCGCCCAATAATCTCACCTCACCCATTTATCAATTGGGCTCTAATCAGACTGGGTCAAGAATTATTTGGCATTTTACTTATGAATTTTATTATCCTGAATTTACAGAGCCCATAAAAAGACTTTCATAGATCTATATGAATGCTTAACTCAGCAAGCTGAGACTCTCCAGGCTACATGAATAGTTACGCATCTGTAGCAAATAAATCTTTAAATAAAATGCTCATATATATTTTTCTTTTTTTCCCCACTTAGTTTTCAGCTGGTTTTATGTGGCATGTGATCAGGCTAATTTAAGGAAATTAGCTGATCCCAGCCTTGCTGAGAAGCTGTAAAACTTTAATAGATGTGCACACTTTGCATTTCAGTGCAAGACGTGTTCGTGTCCAAACTGCTGATTAATGTGGTCTGCTGTGGAGGAAGTGTGCAGAGTGGAGTGTATAGTCATGTGAGGCGGTCATGTGCTTGGACACACACACACACACAGACACACACTCACATAAATGTACACAAACATATATTTTACCCAAAGCTATGTGTCTATCTGTAAGATAACCAAGTATTTAAAATAAAAAATGCATGCACAAATCAGTTGTTTTTCATTCACACATGAATAGTAATAGTAATTGGGACTATACGCCCCTCCACGCTCTCATTCGCCCTCCACTTGATGTATAATGACCTGGAGTAATTACTTTAAAATCAAATTAAAACACAAAAGTTCTTTGCTTCAAATGTTGTCCATTTTACTATAGTTTCCAAATGGAGTTATTCCACTATTGTAGTTACTTATTTTTGGTAATTTAGATTTCCATTATACCCAAAACCATTTTGGGCCTGTTTGCTTCTCACGGATTAAGTCTAGTCTAGGACTAAGTTGTAGTACCAATGGAGATTTACTATTCAAACTCAAAACTAGTCCAGGACTAGTCTTAATCCTCGACTGAGAAATTGGCTCTTTATGTTTAAAATGAATTTATTATTAACAAGTTTATATAAAATTCTCTGACCTCAGTTTGACTTTTGCTTCCTTGTAGAGGCCACTTCATAACTCACTAACAGGTGAAATAGAAAACCGATCCAGATCAGAACGGGTCAGGCGTAGTAGAAAACCGACCTGAAATTGGACGAATCAGAATGGAATGGGTCATGTCGGGTGTAGAGGAAAACTGACCCGGAATGGAACGGGTTGGAATGGAACCCACATGCACACTAACACTTTTTCACCAATCAATGTTTCCAGCTCCAGCAGGCTCTACTGACCCTCCGACAGCAACAAGAGTCTCTGGCTGAGGAGCGCCAGGCCGAGCCGGAGGAGGAGAGGGAGGAGGTGAAGGTGGAGGAGATGCAGGAGCCGCACCGGAGGGAGCCGTCTCAGCACCAGCACCAGCCCCTCAACCACCGGAAGAAGGAGCGAGCCAAAGAGAGTAAGAAGAATATGTCTCCCCTAAAACACTAAAGAACAAGCACCTTGCATCACCTTGGTGCTCACACAGATTTTAGAATGTCACTTTTTTGCACAGCACAGTAGCTGCCACAAGATGGCACTGTTTTAACATGTTTTCCAAGGATCTTGGTCGCACACCTAGTTATATAAGTACAGCAGTGACCCCAATCATTTCTAAACCTGTGAAAGTTAAAACAGAAACTAAAAACACATTATGTTAAAGAAACCTTGCAAGAATTAAATCTAAAGAATAAAAATGTATAGAAAAAGACGTTTTCTAAATAGAGATTTATACTACTGTGTATATTGAACACTGTTTGATTTTGGTGAGCTGTCTTTTTTCCTATAGGTGCCATGGCCAGTACAGAGGTACGGCAGAAACTGCATGACTTCCTGCTGAGCAAAACGGCGAAGGATGCGTCCCCCTCCGGCCACCCGCTCAACCACCGCTCCAAACTCTGGTACATGTACGTAACAACCCCTGTGTTTGAACCTAAGCAACGTAGCTTTATAAGTAGAGCCACCAAAGCAGTATTTAATTTCTTAAGAACATTTCAACATGGTCATGTGATGTTATGTTGTTACAAAGATAGAAAATTAGCATTTTAAACCAATATCATCCAGTTCAAGGTAAAATAAATAAATAAAATGTACCTGAGAGGATCAGAAAAGCCATCTTTAAGTCATTGAATGATTTTTACGCATCCTTTAAGTTGTCCGATGCATGTTCTAATTCATCTTATGGATGACCCAAGTCATATTACACATGCTTTTAGTCATTTTATTTATGCTTTAAGGCCTTTTATGCACAGCCTTATGCATACGTTATCTATCGCATGCTTAAAAGTCTTCTTGTCTATTCCCTACGTCATCTAATGCATGCTTTAAGTCTCCTTATTATGCTTATTAAGTGATTCAATGCATGCCTTAAGATATCCAATGCCTGCTTGTAGTCATCTATTGCATGCTTTATGTCGTAGTAAATAGGCATTAAGTAATCTAAAACTTTCATGCTTTTAGTACCACTGTACATACTCTAAGACATCTAATGTATTTGTTGATTTAGAGCCAGCAAAAAGGTGATTTAAAGCATGGACAACATGACTTTATGCCTGCACTGGATTACTTTATGTACAGGTGATTAAGGGCACACGCTAGATGATTTTCTACATGCATTAGATGACTTAGGTATACTAACAGATACTATTGAGTTGAAGCAGGTTGCTTCAGTAGAACCATGAATCCAACCCGTTTTTGCCTGCATGACACAAATCTCTCCAAGTCAGCAAGACGGCATGAGCAGTTTAGAGAACTGCTAGTTACGTAATGCAGATATGACCGAAGCTTTGAGAATAAGACTGAGATCCTCTTACGAGTTTGGAGATGATGTATTTATTAATATAGTGCACTCTTTTTGTACAGTACCAGTCAGCACATGTCCATGGAGCAGAACTCTCCCCCCTTAGGAGAGACGCCCCCCAAATTTAAATCCCCTCTGCCCTCTGGCCTGGACACCAGGGAGGACTTCCCGCTCAGGAAAACCGGTAAGGTCACAGTTCGGAGGTCATCACTGGAATTAATGTAGCTAGAATGGTGCTATATGTTGTCAGCAATTATACAAACAAATTTAGGTATTACATCTAGACATGCAACTTCAGTCCAACATAGAAATTAAGCAGTGGTTTCAAATGTAGGTGAAATTGAAGTTACAAGCTGGTCACAATTACCATGATGACATTTCAGTAATCCAGCGATCAGAGGTGGAAAACTGATTTGTGTGTAAATTTGAAAATTGGTTTATTGATTTGTGTGTAAAATTGAATGAAACTTAAGGGGACGTTTTGCATATGTCATGTGCTAAAAGATCAAAAAAGATATTACTAATAACACTTTTATCTTCTGGTGAAGTGTCATTACACCTCCATAGGTGTGTAACAATACATTAGTCTACATCGATACATTGTTTAAAGATCGACAAGCCCTCAGCATCAATCCCAAATGAGAACATTTATCAGACGTATTATATTCATTTTAAAATGAACAGGAGGTCTATCGTGATATTGGCAGATGTTGAATTATTGTTCGTTGAACCCATATAATATCATATTATAATCAATATATTCAATATAATCAATTATAATATTGCCATTCCATACTGTCTCTCAAACCTCATATTGTTATGATCATTTATACTGTTTGCCGTATTTCACTGTCCAATTTACGTGCTCCGACTTTGTCTGCTCCAGCGCTACACTGTTCACTGCTGTGTAGCTGCACTCGGCACTTTATCTCATTGCACCTGTTATCTGTCTTTTGTAAACTCAGGTTAAACTTCAGTACATATTTTTATTCATACATACATGCAGATACACGTGTACACCTGTATAAATTAAATTATACTCCATGCCTTCTGCACACATATACATAGTTTTATTGAAATTTTTTATTTTTTTAAATCTTTATTTCCCTTTACCTCCTTTTTAAGTTTGTACTTGTACTTGAATCTTGAAATTTTATACCCCTATCCCTCCAAAACCAAGCCGTCAGATAGAGACAAAAACCATAGAAAATTCAACATTCAAATTTGGAAAAATGCTCAAGTTAATGAGCTCGAATTACAAACTGCAGATCTCTGGTAACCCAATAAAGTGCATTAAATTCCTTGCAGTGCCAATGTCTAGTGATGTCCATTTCAATTTATGCCTTAGTTTTTTATTAACGATACCACAGTCATGCAGGATGAGTGTGGCACAGAGAAAACCCTGCTGTTGTCACCCGCCTAATTAAACGTGTGTCATGGGGGCTCCACATTGGTGAAGCTGCCTAAATGTTAGCAGATGAGCCTGGGCGATATTTAATCACAGGGGTCAGGGGTCAGCGGCGCGTGTCCCAGAGCCTGTCGCCCCGCGGCCAGGGCTAATGAGGCCTGCAAGCGGCCCCTGTTTACGCTCAGGGTCAGAACGGTGAGAGCGGTTCTTCGCGTCCCCTCACCACCGCTCCGGGGCAGCTAGCCAAGGCTTTTGCAAACAATTACCCCAGAGGAGAGGTTAAAGGTAGTGGGTCCAGGCCGGGCAGAGGGACAAAACTGGGCTGGCCCCTGATTGGGCGGGGGAGAGGGGTAGGTGAGGGGTGTATGGGAGGTGGGGTCACCGTGTGGGTGCAACGCTGTGACAGAGGGCAGAGGGGAGCTAGCTTTAGGCCGCGTCCTCAATCCAGGTCTCTGACTTGAACTGATATGGCTTACTAATGCTGAGGCTGTTTAAAATTTACCCCGATTGACCTTTCACCTTTCTTCTAATGCCTTCCTTAAGTTGGGATGGCGATGTCACTTTTGCCCAGGCGCGTCAGGGCTGTTTTATATCTCAGTTTTGTAAATAAGCTGATTTTGCTGAGGTAAAAGAGAGTGCAATGACCACAATAAGCCCACAATCATGCATTAAATGACTGAGGTCATACATAAAAAGACTTAAAGCATGCATTAGGTGACACGGCACGCATAAAATAAATTAAAGCACTCAAAAGATGACTTACAGCATTCACTGGAAGACAAAATATGCATGGCATGATGGGAAACATACATTCGATGACTTAGAATATGCACAAGATGGCACTGAGGGGGTGATGGGGTGACTGATGGTTTTGTAAGATTATTTAAAGACTGCATCAGTTAGTTTGAAATCTGCATTAGATAACATGATTTAGAACATGCAATAGATGGGATAGGGCACACATATGAGTGTGACTAAGCAAATTCGCTAGGAGAACTAGTGACTTTGACCTTTTCCCTGAATAATTTTGAGCTTGGTCACAGTGTCGGTCCCTTGGGTTTGCCCAGTCACATTTCAAAGTGGAGTTTGCTGCGGAAGGTGATACCACAACGGCTGCGATAAGCTCAGGATACTTTTTCAGTGCCCCTTTAAAAATAGGCCTGGTTTTCATCCAGACCACTTTTTTGGCGGAATTTCCAATGAAAAAAACAATTCGGCAGGAACGGAGCAGCCCTCCAGGGAGGCGTTTCCGGAGCGCTGGGCCGCATCTAAGGTCTGCATGTAGCTTTGGCTCCCTCCTCTTCCTCCTCCTCCTCCTCCTCCTCCACCTCCTTCTCTTTCTCCTCCACCCCTTCATCCTCCCTCTATAACTCAGGTAACAGCTTTTTAAAGGGGCCGGCTGAGCACATTAGGGGATGCAAAAACAACAGGAACGAAACTGGGGGGGGAAAAAAGAGAAAAAAGGAGAAAAAGAAAAACAGTCTTGCTCTATGCTTCTCTCTTTTTTGGGTCGGCGGAATAATTTGTCTGCGCTGACAAGACGGTCTGCAGGACCACTTCCTGTGGCTCGAGTTCCAGGCAATAGATCAGAAATAGAAAAGATAGACTTGCTGCGGCCAATTAAAACATGACACACTTTTTTGTGGATATGTGGTTGTTTTTTTGCGGTGCATTTTTTGTTTTTACAAGGATTTGCCAAGCTTAATGCAATAAGTAGAACCCGAACATGGAGGATCACATGATTCACTGAACAAAATTATTTGCGACCATCTTAAATTTGAAATAAATTAATTGATTATGTCTAAAAGATGTTCTAATAAATCATGTCTAAAATACATGTTTTAGCATTTTCAAAATTATACTCCTAATAAATACAGTATGTGTAAGAAATTCCTATAAAGGTTATAAAACAAAAAGTTAATCAACTTTCAATTATTTTAAATGAAAGCTCTATACAATGTAAGAAAATAAATGAATTTCTTATACATTACAAATGCATGGTATTAAAAGTTTTATGTCATAATGATATATTTAGATTTTTGAAGACGATTATGAAGGACGATTTATATAATTAAATTAATTAAACTCTAGTTCCTAAACAAATGTGGGAATCTTTATTTGCAAGTTGCTTTACAATTACATTTCAGTTAAATGGAAATTCATCACGCAATTGAAATTGAAAAATGGACCCATTTTTTTCCCACTAATAGGCGACGGCTGATGATGTGGAAGTTGTTGTATATCTTCAAGTGTGATGTGTGTGTGTTTTTGCGAGGACCCCTCCTCCACTTCCTGTCTGTCCATGTAGAAGCCCAATTCTGGCTGAAGTGGGGGCGAGGTGGGTGGAAGGGGATGGAGAGGTAGGTGGAGGGAGATGGGGGCAGATCATAAAGCTCACGTTTGTTCTCTGGCCTGCCCAGGACCTTGTGTGAATGAGTGATTGACGGGTAATAGAGCTGAGTGGAGTTTGGGGGTGTGAGAGGAGGTGGGAGTGTTTGTTTAAGGAGAAGTGACATACAGGAGAAAGAGAGGACTGCACACACACACACACAAACACACACACACACGCACACACACACACACACACAGACACACAGACACACACACAAGATAATGTAGAGAAAAAGTATTTGGAAGGACATGGGGCCAAAAAAAAGTGTGTGAGATGGAAGAAGGAGAGAGAGAGGGCGAGAGAGAGAGAATAAAGAAGAGATCGGGAGCGAGAAAAAACTGAAAAAGAGGGAAAAGGCAGAAGAGATATAAAGCAGAGGAGAGAGAGAAGACTGAAATGCAGAACGAGAGAGAGAGTGAGGAAAAACAAAAGAGAGAAAAAGATGAAGAGGAGAGTAGAGAAGCTACTCTCAGATGAGAGCAGATGAAAGAGAGAAGAGGGTCTTATTGAATTAATGAAGAGAAGGGGGCAAAAACAAGGAACAGAGGGAAATAGTGGAAATTAAATAAAACAGGAGAGAGAGGGGAGGGGAGAAGCAGAGAAAAAGGCAGGAATTGGGCTCGATAGAACAATAACAAACAAACAAACAAACAAACAAACAAAAGACTCACACTCTTTAATCACTCTTGATTCTGAACAATGTAGACACCTTCCGCCGACACACTGATTAGTCGCGACTCTTTAATCAGTTAAGCACACACACACATAGAAAAAAATCAGAACGAAAAAAAGTCGAAATTACGAGATAAAAAGTCATAATTATGAGATAAAAAGTCGAAATTATGAGATAAAAAACTCGAAATTATGAGATAAAAAGTCATAATTATGAGATAAAAACTCGAAATTATGAGATAAAAAGTCATAATTATGAGCTAAAAAGTCAAAATTACGAGATAAGTCATAATTATGAGATAAAAAATCGAAATTACGAGATAAAAAGTCATAAATATGAGATAAAAAGTCGAAATTACGAGAGAAAAAGTCATAATTTTGAGATAAAAAGTCGAAATTCTGAAATAAAAAGTCAAAATTATGAGAAAGGAAGTGCGCATGCGCGCCAGTTGTGCTAAACCTGCCGTTGTCACTTGCACATGCAAACTTGATGTTTTTGGCTTGACTTCGGATTCAAATGCATTTGCTTGCAGATTCACAAGTTGCCTCTGCAAGAGACTTTGGCAGGTTTAGCACCACTGGCGCGCATGCGCACTTCCTTTCTCATAATTTCGACTTTTTATCTCATAATTACAACTTTTTATCTCGTAATTTCGACTTTTTTTCGTTCTGATTTTTTTCTTTTAGTGGCGGAAATGGTCTTTCATACGCACACACACACACACACACACACACACACACACACACACACACACACAGGCTTCTGTTGCCTCGCGACACACACACGCACAGGACTGGTCAGTAACAGCGAAAGCCCGCAGGTGCTGCTGTTAATAAGCGGTCCCCATTTCTTCGCAGCCCTGGTGTTTGCGTAAAAACGCAGGAGTCGGGCTGCGTTCAAAACGCCTGTAACGACGCAGCCGAACGTAAACACGGCGCCCGGGAGGCCTCTTGTTTTCCCTCCCAATTAAACGCGTGTAAATCCTTCCTGTTAATTGCTTCGCAAATATTTGGGCGGGATTTTTCTAATAGCGCTCATTAATCATCTGTCAAAAGACCCGAGTAACAATATTTTGCCGTTGCGACCAAGTTCGCGCTCCTTCCTCGCGCCAAATCGAACGTTCCCGCGTTTTTCCCCTAACACTTGCGCTGCACAGTCTTTTACAGTCATTTTCACAAACGTCCCAATACGATATTCACCTTTTAGAAACACTTAAAACTTTCACCATAGCTATAGCATTAAGGCTAGGTGTGAGTAACAGAATTAGCAGGAAGTTAGATAAGTGTATTTGCAGCCTTATTGGTAAAGGTATAACAGAGGTACTTATCAGAAATCACATTTCGTTGTGGTGCAGTGTGCTGTGCTGTGGAGTATTCACAATGACAAATAATCACTCACTTTCTTTTTCTTTCTTATTATCCTATGTAAAAAGTGAAGATCTTTACGCTAGATTGTTATGTTTGTAAATTATAGCAAGAAGAACTGCTAAATGCAGAGCACAAACTTAAGACAGAACAGTACAGGCACAGTTGATTGTGCCAGTTTGACATGTGACATGTGACAGTTTGCTACTTAGCATTTTTGTATTTTTGGTACTGACTGCAGTGTATTATCAGTAATTGACTGTAATGCATTTTTCTTTTACAGTATATTGCAGATATAGTTGAACGTGATATTTATTGTATTTATGTTCAGTACAATATTCACTGTAAGAGGTGCCAAACCTTTTGTTTTCTTTTATTTAGCAATACAGCATTGTTTGAATTACACAGCACATAATACATATGAATTGTACATGCATATATGCACACTGCATTGAACATGCTTTGTGCTTCAGATTGCTTTTCATTTATTGTACTTTACGTGCCAAAGTAGTCTTGTGGGATAAAGTATAAAGTGTTTTGGTAATGTGTTCTGGTGTGTGTTTGTAAAGCTCACTGTGTGAAGTAATTTGAAAAAAGTGGACATGGTATTAAGAGAAGTGTGAAAATGATTGTAAAAAAAATCGGTAATGGTCGTTTCTCTGGGGTAGTACAGGCAGCTAATGGTCATTTCCCTTTAATGAGCAGCAGCTCCAGAGAGACCTGACTTCTTCTTTTTAAACAGTAGTAGTAAATCTCCCAGCATGCCTTTGAGTTGGGCTGAGTGGGAAAAAAAGGGGCGAGCAGTTACTCTTAAGCATTAAAATCATGTGGCAATGTTGTTGGTGTATGTGTGTCAATTTTGTGAATGAAAGTAAAGGAATTTGAATAATGAAAGAAAGAGAGGAGTGTACTGGCTTTAAAGTGATGTGGGAGAGATAAAACATGCATGACAGGGGTGTACTGTTCCTGCTGTGTGTATATGTGTATATGTGTGTGTGTGTGTGTGTGAGAGAGAGAGATAGAGAGATAGAGAAGGCAAAATAAAGGAGAATACAGACAGTATAAGAGACAGAGAAAGTGCATCTTAAAAATGTGTGTGTGTGTATGTGGTCAGAGACATAGTGAAATGTCTTTCTATTTTTGTAGGCTGTACAAAACTTTGGCAGTTTGTACAGAACAGATTGTGTGTGTGTGTATACTGTATATTTGCATGTATGTACTGTATGTGCGTGTGTGTGTGTGGTGTGTGTATATGTAAACACTCCAAGTGCTTCCCTTGTCCTGCTCCTCCTCCTGTCTGCCTGAATAAACACGCGCAGGCCGCAGTGTGTAGGCAGATCATGCTGTAATCACGCCGCTGCCCTGATGTGTGTTTACCTCCCAGTGCCCACCCACCGGTTGGCACAGCGGAGGGTGGCGTCTCCGCGGCGACCGGCTGGCGTGCCTGCACTGATTCAACAGCATAAACTTCGGGGAATTGGAGGTCAGGAGTGGAAGCGGGGGCACTGTGGCGTGGGACCAAAATGGAAAGGGGGATTCCCTGTTTCTAAAGCCAACACACACAAATGTTCTCTCTCACACACATACACACGCATACATACTGCATCCTAGTGTTAGTTTAAGCATTGCCACTGTAGCAGGGCTGTGGTTGGCCAGACGGCAGGTAGCGGACTCGTTCACTTAGGGCTCTGTTGCCCCAGTCTAATCTACTCCAGATGAGGAAGAGAAAAAAGTGATCCTTCCATCCTGACTTCATTACAGCCTGGCACTACCCCAGAATGCCTCAGTGTGGCCTCTGGGCACCATTGCTCACTAGGACCTTTGGGCTCTCTGATGTGGGATGCATGTTTCACTGCATGTGGATACTGGTTTTAGGAGAGGTGACATATAGCAGGAGAGACATGTGATAGGAGAGAAGAGCGAGACATTTAAGACACACACATACACACACACGTACATATATATGTATGTATATATATATCGTCTATCTATCCTCAGCATCAGAGCCCAACCTGAAGGTTCGCTCAAGGCTGAAGCAGAAGGTTTCGGAGCGAAGAAGTGGCCCGATGCAGAGACGGCGGGACGGAAGCGTGCTGGTCACACCACCCAAAAAACGCTCCCTGGAGCCCAGCGGTGAGCATTTCATCACCCCAAACATACAACACACACACACAACCGCAGTAGCCGCACACTTAACGTACACTGTGCACACATGGCACTGGGACAAGAAAGGAAAACTTTTCTCTGTACTGGACACTGGCTTACACACTGACTGCCAAAGAATATTATATAAAAAATATATTAACTAATATGAAAAAATAATAAATTAAGTTCACCATAGGTTACATAAGGTTAATTCAACTATAATTCTTCAACTATACCTTCTTAATTGTAGTTTGTTTAAGATTCAGGATTCTTTATTTGTTACATGCATAGTTATACAGGTACAACACACAGTGACATTTACCCTGAACCGCTCTTTCTTGAGTGAGCAACCATTCAAAGTAAGTCAAGACTTTTTAATAGAAATTCCATTCTCTATTCTTAATTCTCTAAAATCTCATGTTTTTCTGCCCCAGATTCCTCAGCCAATGACAGTTCTCCTAGCTCTGGGCCTGGCTCTCCCATTGGCCTGTGCAGCAACGAGAACGGCCCCCCCTACCGCTCAGGCCCCGTCCAGATTGAGGTACGTAGAACCCCAAAACGCTCAGGTTCAGCTCCGGAATTCTTTTGCATGTTGTTTACCCGTGTACCAGTGCAATTAGGGAACAGTTTGCCACTTGGGGCGATTGGACAAAGCAGAAAGAGTGTAAGGGCTCGTTACCACACACAGCTCACAGAGCGACTTCATAAACAGCGCTCTTAAACACTCACTGCGGGGTTACATCACTCCCCTGAGCAGTCTCTCTCTCTCTCTTTTCTTTTCTTGCTCCCATGCTGTCTCTCTCTCTCTCTCTCTTTCTTTCTTTCTTTCTTTCAATAAGTCTCTTTTTCTCTTCGACTGTCACTGTGTCTTGGTTCCTGTCTCACTTTCTCTCTCCATAATTCTCTCTGTCAGTGTTTTCCTTCTCTCTCTCTCTCTCTCTCTCTCTCTCTCATGCACACACACTTCCTCACTCTCTTTCAGGGCATCTCTCCCATTCCCTTGTTCCTTCACTCTTATTCTCTCTTTCTCCTCTTTCTCTCTTTCCTTGTTTTCTGTCATTCTCTCTCCCTCTTACTTCCCTCTTACTTCATTTTCTTTCTGTTACACTAATTCTCTCAATATATTCTATATGGTTGTGCCAGTCAGCCTTTCTCTCATTCTGCTTTTCAGTTTCTCTCTTATTCTCTCTCTGTTTCTTTTTGTCTCTCTTTTGTCATTGCTCCTCTTTCTCTGTCTATCTCTCTTAATCCGTGTCTGTATCTCTCTTTTTTACTTTTTGCTGTCTCTGTGTCGCCCACACCTTTCCACATATCTTTCTTCGTCTGTCTCACTTTTATCCTCTCTCTCTCTCTCCCTCTCTCTCTCTCTCTCACGCACACACACACACACACACACACACACACACACACTCTTCATCTCCCTCTAAGGGTGGTCTGTTGTGCAATGTGGTGGAATTGTGCTGTGGAGGTGTAATCTACAATGTGTGTGTGTGTGTGAGTGTGTGTTTTATGTAGAGGGTCAATGGAGCTCACATCCTGAGTCCAGGCAAGACTTACCACACACACACACACACACACACACACACACCTTCTTATTACACCCCTGGGGGTTCTGAAATGGAAAGCTTAATGTTACAAAGCTTAGTAAACACAGTGCCAAGCCTCCGTTAGACAAACAGGAAGCTCCACGTCTGCAGCATCTGTACAGGGAACGGGGGTTGTGTCAATACCGTACCCATAGTCTGTGTGTGAGTTTGTGTGTGAGATTCATGGTGTTTATTAACCTTTAAGGGGACTAAATATCTCCTAAGTTAGAGAAACTTGACAAATAGGCAGCCAGCAAATTGCAGTATCGTGTATATCACACATATATAACATGTTTATGGTGTTTGCAAAGACATTACCAATCAAGTGTGTGTTTATTAGCTGCTCAGGTATGATCACATATCACATATAGCACAAACATGCATTCTGTATGTGTAAATACATGTTTATAACACATTTATGAACACAGCCCATATAGACATGTTATACATGTGTACTTGTAATTACATATATATGTTTTTTGTATATATAGCACATGGCAAACATATTTATATATATATATATGTACATGAAAGTTAGTTTACAAAAGTTAATTTTGTGTTGGGTCAAAGTACAAAACAAATTGAATTCTGACTTATGATTGAAAATACTGTTTGTTTATAACATGTTTATGACCTCTGGTGTTTGCAAAAGCATTAACAAGTAACCAAGTGTGTTTGTGTGTGTTTATTAACTGTGGAGGTATTTAGGGTAATTTAGGTGTAGGTGTGGGCCTCTGTAGGTGTAATTACACATATATAACACATATATAACAAGTTTATGAGCTCAGGTTTTCACCAAGGCCCACGAAAACAAACAAGCATGCGTGAGACTGCGTGTGTGTTCATGCACACATTTCAGCTTGAGCTCAGTCTGGGGGGTCTGAGACCCCGTCGCCTGGGATAGCAATTAAACTTAAACACACATACTCTCAGACACACACACACACACACACACTGTGTCTTAAATCCATCTCTCCTTGCATTTCACTGGAGAATTATGGGAGACAAACACAAACAGGCCGTCTCTGGGGGCCATGTGTGAAGATGAACCACAGAAAGAGCTTCATTGTGTCCAGGGGTCCCACAGGGGTTTTGGAGGGGGTCTCAACTGCGCCCGTACACTGGCCAGCAGCCCAATGAGGAAATGCTTGGGCAGAACTTCACAGCTTCCCCCCAAACTGCTGCTCGCCCCCCTACTGGGACTGGGGCCAGAAACCGCAGCCCAGAGCGGAAAGGACCTGCCAGCCGCAGAGTAGCAGCAGCCTGGACTTAATGCAAACACAGAGTTCAACACACACACACACCTTCTACCACATGGATCACACGGCCTGCAATACGTGTGTCTGCGAATGCAAGTGTATATACATACATCCAAACACAAACCTTTGTGCACGCATAAATCTTGGAAAATTAAAGGCAATGAGAGCTGATATTTTCCTTTATGGATTAGCAAACCATCATAGCATGACATTTTTGGTTTTTCTGGTATCATGGGAGCTTTTGATCCCAACCTAAAGATCAGAACAAACATACTGTCATGAAAGACATATAGCCTATACTAAGTCTTCTTGCCTCAGATATACATATTGTATAATATAGACAAAGGTTATGTCAAAACAGGAACGACGCAGGACAAGAAACCATTTCAGAACATTTACTTTGAAGGCTGAAATGTTTGATGAGCGTTCAAGCCTAGAAACCTCAGAAGCAGAAATGTTACATGCTTTTTCCTCTGTTTCTTCCAGAAATATCTGCCGCAGGGGGGAATTCTGAAGGCAGACGGCTCCATGGCACTGTTGAATCTCTACACGTCACCTTCGCTGCCCAACCTTACGCTAGGTCTCCACTCGGGGGCTTCTCCCATCAGCGTGAGTCACTTTTGAGTTCTTTTGACGGAATAAGACAACCTCAGACATTTCATGTGTTCCATTTGGAATGATCACAACACTGCTGTTTGCAAAGCATTGTGGTATACAGCATTTTTGGATGAATTTGAAGCCAGCATTGCATTTGTCTTGCATACCAGACAAAATCCCACAATGCATTGTAACTGACAGATTTTCCGTGTCACTGTTTGGAAAGCTCTTTCCACTGACTCATGTCTTGCACGCTCAGTGGCTTTAGGTGCCGACAAATGACCCTACTATTTAACAGGCTAGATTACTGGATTGAGTCAAAAACTTGTTTGATGACATCTTTGTAAAGTTCATATGCAGCGGTTGTTGATCACCAAATAAACATGAAGTTGCCTCAGATTGAGAGCTTTTGTTGGCAACCTGTTAGCAACTCAAAAACACCCATAATATCATGGAGTGTACACAACATCCCAATGACCCAGTCAAGCAACCATCAAACAACCATCAGTGTGAGTTGCTTATAGTATCAGATTATCTCAACGACAGTTAATGAGATCATCTGAGTTACTCAACAACAGATTCCATCAGATAATCAGGCAGTTTGGCATGAATCATAGGTTCAGTCTGAATAGACCGATGGGTTTACTTTTACTGATTGGTCAGTGCAGTGCTCAGTTCCAATTTGTGCAGTAACCATGCCCCAATTCTATTCAGTTCCAGTTGTGAAATTCTGAAATGAAATTGTAAAATGTTTGACTTCTCCAAATGAGGCCAAAGTCTACAGTTGGTGCCGACATCAGTTCTGTTGTTCTTTTCCCTTCGACACTCAAATATTCTGTGAAAATGAATCAGACATTGACACTCAAGTATTCTCTGAAAATGAATCAGACATTCTCATTCAGAGTTCTGTTAGCGTGAATCATACCCAGCTTTACCGTTAGTGTGAATGAGACACTGTCTGACAGCCACTAACACTTAAACCGAATGTTGAATCAGACTCCATCAAAGCAATGTTCCACTCTGTCCATGATCATCTTATTCTCCAGAGGATAAAAGTCCCAATCCGTAGACGGCACAACCGCTCGGAGACGTTTCATGAATACTGTTCCAGGTCACAGACGGACCAGGAACAGATATGAATAGAACCTCCCAGGAAAACCTGAGGTATCCGAAACTGTATTTTTAGGAGTAAGCGAGCCATCGGGCCCCATCTATTTCTGGAGAAAGTACGAAATACCGTATGAGGAATTCTGCCTAGGAACGGCCGACAGATATGAACAGAATCTTCTTTTGGAGAGAGAAGTGTAGTCATAGGTCTGATTTTGGAGACTGCAAGGTGGAGAGCAGAGGCTTTGATTTAGGTCTTATTTTGGAGAGAGATAGAGACAGAAAGAGAGAGGGTTATAGAGACAAGAATAAAAACAGTTGGACAGAGTAAGAGAGAATTCAAGGGGCAAAGTAATAAAGAAAAGGAAAGAAAGCCCTCCGGCTTTCTACGTTCTTGGCTTGGTGTTTGATAATTTGATAAACAACATAGATATTTGGTATAATAATAGATTTGAGTTTCGTGATTGTGGCTGTAATTAGAGTTGTTCTTCTTGTTCTTTTCTCCTTCATTCTGACTCTCTGGATTACTGCACTGCCATGAGGGACTTTAACCTCTGCCCCTTAAGACTCTTGGGTAAACAGGGAGTGAGGGGTTTGGGTTTCAGGGTCCAGCCTTTATCACAGCATGACAGATACAAGAAGTGGTTAGAATTTTCTTTTACAAAGGCTGTTTCTGTTTTCAAACGGCTCAAATCTAAGCAGGTTAGTGAAGCTTGGTGCTCAGTATGTGAGCTCGCAGCTCCCCCAAATCACACAGCCTGATTCCAATTTGTTAATTTCTTTCCCAAATGGGAAAACTCAGACTGTTGATTAAAAGTCAACAGTCTCGGCCTCGACCCTTCAGAGTCTTGGTCCTCTTTACAGACTTGACTGAAGAGAGAAGGATCCAGTACAATCCTTCAATCCTCACCACTTTGCACTATGTTTATGTTTCTTAATATTTCATGAAGTTTGGATGGGATTTCGGTGTTGTGTTCCCACCACACTGACGTTTCCATGAACCTGCAGACTGGAGCTACGCTTCTTCTTTCATAACTACAGCAACTCTTATAAAACCCTCACATGTCCTGAGGGACCGTGCATCTTTACCACTTCCTCTGTCTGACTGTTCCTCTTTTATTTCTCTCTCCAGCCTTCCACAACTCTAAAGGAACCGGGCGGAGAGGCGCTGCTCGGGCAACACGTTGGCGCCGTACCAAGGGAGACGAAAGTCACAAGCGGCCATCAGGCTCTGCTCCAGCATCTGCTGCTTAAGGAGCAAAACAGACAGCAAAAGATGTTCTCGCCTGGTCAGTGGAAGGAATATTTTGGAAGCTTTTTTAGTCTTTAGTAGAAAAAGCATATTAATTTTAATGAAATGAAATTTTATTCTTTTTTTTGCCAGAGTGTTTCGCAGTTGATAGCACGGTGCACATTTAGACGTATTGAGAAACAGGACACAAATGAGAGAAGACAGTTTCCATCCCATGTGTTTTACTCACAAAATGCAGTGATATTCACAGGCTTCTCTTGCCATTTTTCTCCCATGATGCTATTCAACTTAGCTATAGCTGTGCCTATAGCTCAGTTGTCAGTTGACCTGTGCACATGTGAAATTTGCCTTAATCTTTTTCTCACCAGTCTGTAATTTGGCTGGGATTCCATCTGCACACGACCCTCAACTGATTCACACTTTGACAGGGATGCATCACTAGATGCATTTTGAATGTCCAAGATTTAACATTTTAGTCCTGCCTCATCTCGTTAAGAAGACAAATATTTTATCAAAGATCTGCGTTTATCTTGCTGATGTCTCATTTTAGTCATGGAAAGAGATTCTTTCATCGTACCTTCTGTTACAAAATTTTCATTAGAGATCTCAAAGGTCGTGTTGGTCGACTCATTAGTTAGATTTGGGTTATTCCAGAAGTGGGAAAGGCACCAAGAATCCAGATGCTAGAACTAAATGTTCAGTGCTCTTTAAATATGATCAGCAAGTTCTGAAATAGAGAAATAGAGGTAGAGAGTCTGGTCTTATTTTTAAGTCTTTTATAGCATGGAGTCTTGTGTGTCTACATTTATAGTTATGATATATGACAAGTGTAGAATAGAGTTTGCCTTTCATTTTCCTACATTATTTATTCGTTTAGGAAAAAACTTTTCAATTAAAAGATACATTACCAAATTGATGTAACAGAAACTGTCTCTTTTTCTGTTTCTCTCTTGTTCTTAACTTCTTTCTTTATCTCCCCCTATCTCTCCATCTTTCTCTCCTTCCGTCTTTCATACATCAGCAGGCTCAGCGATGCCCCAGTCGCCTCTGGTGATGAAGGATCGCTCGTCAGGAGGAGTGTCTCGTGCCCGTCTGCCTCGACACCGGCCGCTAAACCGCACGCAGTCGGCACCGCTGCCCCAGAGCACGCTGGCTCAGTTGGTCCTGCAGCAGCAGCACCAGAGCTTTGTGGAGAAGCAGAAACAGTACCACCAGCACGTTCACATCAGCCAGGTAACGCCTCCCTCTGAAGTGTCAGCAACATATATAAAGTCCCATATTGTACATATTTTCAACAAGTAAAAATAGGTCCACGAGCTCCACTACACGTCTCTGAAGTAGTTTGCTGGAAATACTGCTCAGATTAGCCATTTTCACCTGCTTTTTACTCCTCTATTTCAGTCCCTGTCTGGACAGGCTGTTTCTCATTAGTATTCCTAAATGCCTGGTGGACGGAGCTTCTCAGATAGGAGGGTGGAGTTACTCAAATGTCCCCTGCTGTGATGTAGAAGTAGGGAAAAAATCTAAACGGCTTGTTTCGTAAATTAATAATAACACAATTGACCATTTTTAATCAAACTTACAGTGAGTGTAGAGGCAGTCTAGCCCCAAAAGGATGTCCAAAAAGAAAGAAAAAGTGATGTTTTTCATAATACAGGACCTTTAACTTGTCCTTGATGCAGCCTCTTCAACCTTCCTAGACCCCAGTAACACCTGTCATAGCGCAGGAAGGAATAAAAGAAGAATGGGTGTGAGCAGTGTCACCTACAGAGATTTTTTTTAATGAGTGGGCAGTGCCTGATGGGGCGTGCTTGGTGACCGTACCTTGCACATGAGTACCTCAGTGGTAACTTTACTGGTCTGGGATTCAAACCGGTGACCTTTCCTAACCATTAGCAGTGACCCAAATACATTATTGTGATGCTATTATTTAGTAATAACATAAGTAATAAAATGAGTAATAAGTTTTACCATATCAGTAGTGAAGCTATTTTCCAAATGCTAAAGCTTTTCCAGTAGGTAACAATGGGCCTCATTCGCCATCCGTTCTGATAATGACAAATTTATCATAGATTTCTCATTTTAAGACCATGGAAAATATTTATGCTTTTAGCTATTTTCATCAAATGATGTTCACATTGATAGCGTAATGGTTGAGGCGTTTGCCCTGTGATCGGAAGGTCGCCAGTTTGAATTCCGGACGGTAAAGGTACTACTGATGTACTCGTGAACTATGTACTGTACCCAAGCACTGCTTCCCAGGCCCTGCTCATGTCAGCTGCCCACTGCTCTTTTATGGATGGGCCAAATGCAGAGGTGACATTTTATTATGGTTCACTGTGTGGTGTGTTTAAAATGAAAAATAATCACTCACTTTTTCTCACTTGGTGAATATGCTCCTTTTAAGAATCTGCGTTCTTAAGCCTGAAAGAGTTGCACTTTCATTTTTTAAGTAGGAGATTTGGTTTCAAAAAACTCCATCTATCGCTTTAATGAAAATATCAGGCGAGAAACTCACAGAGCATATTAAAGGTTAACATTCAGCAAAAATTTGGTGCGTTGTGGTTTTTTAGAATTCTAGAGAAAGGAGTAATTCAACACGACTGTGCTTTAAATGTAGCTCATTAAAGGTGCCAAGGTGTAGAATCACTCCTTGCGGTTGGTTCAAATTCTAGAGAAAGGAGAAGCTCTACATATGACACCTTTAATGAACATTTTTTAAAAGTTAATCTCCTAAAGCGATGGGAAAGCACACTAACAGAAACATAGATGTGATGTGAAGGTAAAATGTGGGTTTTATGTTTAATTCAGATTGTGGTCTTTGGTGAGGTGCTAAACTGTTGGCCAGGCCAGTGTGTGTGTGTGTGCGTGTGTGGGTGAGGAGGGTGAGTTAACGAGGGCTCTGGGTCGGGTGTGTGTGGTGCTGCAGCTCCCGATGGTCTTTTATAGGTGCTTGGGGCTCTTAAAGGGCCGGCGGCATATTTAAGGCCCCTCACTGCTGCTCGGTCGGGACAGGAAGTGGGTAAATCCCAGCAGGATGTTTACACTGAGGCCTCACTACCACAGCTTCTGCCCCTCCACCCCTTTCTCTTTCATACTCCCTCTCTCTTTTTCTCAGTCTAGTCTTTTTTCTGTTTGTTCTCTCAAGTGACTACTTCTCTCTCGTCTTTCATCCTTCTTTTCCCCCTTCTTCCCGTCTTTGCTTTCAGGATCCTTCCATCCATCTACCCATTAACTCCCACTCTGTGTCCATTCATTGTCTATTTACTCTTTCACTTTTTCTTTTCATCTCTCTGTCTACCTTTGTGCTTTCACATCTGTCTCTGGCTTTGTCTGTCCCATTAACCTTTTTGTCCTCTCTCTCTCTCTCTCTCTCTCTCTCTATCTCTCTCTCTCTTCCCCCTTTCTTTTTCTCAGTCTGATCCCTTCAGTTTGTTGTCTCTGTGTCTGACTTTCTCCATCTAACCATTGGTCTGTCCATCCGCCTGTCCAGTGACTTCCACTCTCTGTTTCATCCTTCCTCTTTCTCATTTTATCGCCCTTACTCTACCTACATCTTTTCACAGTCTGGCTCTCTTTCTAACTGTTTTCAACATTTTGCCTTCTGTCTCTCTGTCTCTCTCTCTGTCTCACCCCCCCCCCCTTTCCAGTTGGTTTTCTCTTATACTGTCAAGCTTTCCCATTCTGCCTCTTCTCACGCTTCTCTCCATATCTTCTTTCTTATTCTTTTCCTTCCTACACTTCCTGTTCATCTAAGTTGCCTCTTTTCTTCAGTTCTACCCCCATCTCTCCTCCTACCAGCTTTCCATCTCTAATCCGTAGCTGTAGAGACTTTTTTTGGGACTCTGGTCAGATTTGACTGAGTTTCATTTCCTGAAGGCATGAGCAAGATGCTGGCTGGCACGAGAGAGAGAGAGAGAGAGAGAGAGAGAGAGAGAGAAAGAGAGAGAGAGCGCACCACACTTTTATACAGCACATATGTGATTTACCCACTTAATTGCATTTCACACTGACATTTTACAGAGCCTAGCCGGGTGTTACTTTCCTGTTTTTAATGGACGACTACAGCCCGGTTCTGTTGCGCTTTTAGGAGGCCGAATGTTCATTATGGTCCGGGGACAAATGAGAGAGTGGAACTCAGTTGATAACATGCATTTAGTCACTGAAAGGGAGTGTCAGGAGAGACTTTGTCTTACGATTAGAAAGACACCAACACTATTTGCATTTGTGTGTGTGTCTGTGTTTGAAAAAGTTGTACAAAAGAAACAGAAAGAATGTGTAAGTGAAACATCGCATTTTGAGGATTATTTATTAATTATGAATGTATTTTCACAAGTATAATAACCATTCTGTGAATTTAAAAAGTATGTTTTAAACACTTAGTCTAGGTAATTTCTACATAGTCTGTAGAATTATTTTTTGAGTGCAGGGAAATTTTTTAAATGGTACAGATTATGGTATAGAGTGTATGAAATGTATAAGATGATATGCTAAAAATATAATCTACAAAGACAGGAAAAATTCACATTTACAGGATAGAAATGTTCATCCCATAATATTTAATATAAAATAGATTTAAAAAATCATATAAACTATTATATAAAATATAGTATAAAATATTAAATTGCATATATGTATGTAATATGCATATATATGAGATATTACTATATTGATTATATAAAGAAAACAATACTAAATGATCTACAGTATATAAATTATGAATACAATAGGAAAATGTTAGAAACATAATATAAATCTAGCAAAATAATGGAATAAATATAATGATAAACTAATTTTTCCAATTGCAACGTATGACCTTATTTTTGAATATTTCTGTGCATTAGAGTAAACCTCCCCACACCTGACCTTTAAACATCCATTTCCGTTATCCCCTGCAGATGTTGTCACAGTCCATCGAGCAGCTGCGCAACCCTACTGCACACCTGGAGGAGGAGGACGAGATGCCCACGCTGCCCCCTGCTGGAGTCATTCGCACTCACACTAGCAGTGGCAGCTGCCAATTGGATGGCAGCGTGCAAGCGGAGGTTCCCCCAGCACAGGTGGGGGTGATACGGGTGAAGGAAGAGCCTCTGGATTCCGAGGGCAGGATGGAGGAGGGCGGAGCAGACGGAGTGGAAGTGGAGGGAAGGAGAGAAGAGAGGAACGATGTGGGTGACCAGCAAGCCAAGGAAGCTCAAGTCATACAAGTCAAGACTGAACAGCACATGGAGAGCATGACGGAGACGGATGTGTGAGATGGAGAGAGGGAGCGTTGAAGTGAGGAAGAGAGAGAGAGGGAAGGGGGCGAGAGAGGAAGAGAAATAGGAGAATGAAGGGAAGAGAGAGAGAGAGAAAACTGAAGGTACTAAGGGTAAAGAGTGAAAGAATGTTCGGGGGGGAACTGAATTTTCCTGCTTAAGACTAATGTAGTGAATTGGCCAGCAGGCGTTTGGTGCATTCTGATTTGGTTGTTTTTTAATTAACATCCATCACTTATTAGCTGACATTACCTTCGTAGTTCTGGTGCAGAATAAAAACGATCTTAGCATATCTCGGCCAACTGACAACATTTAAGATACGTGGCAAATTTGTGTGATTTTTTTCCCTGTAAATTTCCTTTAAAATGATATGCTAATGGTGAGGGAAAAAGGAAGTGATATCACAAAGGCAGACTTGAAGACATGAGACAGTGAAAAAGTTATGTTTCAGACTTGATGTTTGAACTCCTCCTCCTCCTATTTTCTGCCTCCTTTCCCTTGGATCCTTTTTGTATTCTCTCTTTCCCTTCCTATGACCTGTCAGCTGGCTGTGCCATCTTACGATAACCTTTAACCTAGGCAATGCTACATTTCTCTCTCTCTGTACACACAACACACACTCGCCACGGATTTGTGCTGTTCCGCTCTCTCCCGTTTTCCTACTTTATATGTATATTGTTGTGCAAAATGAAGAAAAGCTATGACCACCAAGATGTCATTTCACTAGTCAGGATACCACAAAAAACATCTTAGTCCAGCTTCACACTAAAAACCTCCAATGTGTCTTCTCCTTACGGGTGTGTCCTTGTGAGTCTTGATCGTGAGCTTTTCTGCTGTCTTTTAAAATGTACATATGCCGCCCAAAACTGTCGCGCGATCACACTCGAAATCTGTATTGACTGTGTGATTCTTTTTATTTATTCTCACATTACCTTACTTTGATCGTCTGGGATTTTGAAAAGGGGTTAGATGCTTTTTGCCAAACACACATGCCTTTTAAACCAGTTATAAATAGGGCTGCACTACATATTGATTTAATGTTGGTCGTCATGGCAGCATGTTAAGTGAGACAAATTGAATCAAACATGACTGAAAAGAAACTTGTTTGCTGCTTGATAAAAAGGGACATTTCCCATTCTGTCTGTCTGACAGAACGTTATAATCAGATTTCAGGGATCGTCAAAAAAGTGAAGGTTTCTACTCAAAAAGTGCACACTATCTATTCTAGCATGATTTTTTGGAAGTAATTTGGTTTAAAAATCCTGTAATATTTATATAGCAAAAAATGTATTGCAATGCCATTTTTCTCACCCCGTGTTGTGCGGTCCTAGTTAAAACCATCTATCCTAGCCATTACCACAGTTGTTAGCAATGGATGAGGGACGGGGGAGAAGTAAAAAGCACGTTCATGTTCGGGATGATATGATCACCTTATATGCTGGGACTGCTGTTGAAAATGTGCATTTTGTGTTTATGTCAAAGTGTAATTAAGCTGATCTCACAAAGCCACTGGTCAGACTGATGCCCATGTATGACCCAAGTTTTGGGACATAGAGAACGGTATTATTATTATTATTTTTATTATCATTCATCAGCCCTTTTTGAGGATTGCGAAAGACAGTGACAGTGATTAGTAAATAAAATTATTTTGATATAAAATTAACTGAAGCACTCAAATGAAAAATTGACAAAATGAATTTGTCTTAAAATGAGAAAAATTAAAGATTTTTTTAAATGTAACATTTCTTAATGGAAGATCTGATCAGGTTTCTTATTATTTTAAGATTTATTTTAAATCCAGCACCGTGGTTGAGAAACACTGACCTGAAGCCAAAATATTTAAAGGAATGTAATTCCAGGAGTTATGTTTTGTGCAACTAATTTGAAAAAATCATGTTTGGACTTGGTTTGGTTGAAACATCTGTAATTGGAACAGGGCGTGACGTTACCTTGTGTAGTTTTGTCTCATGTTTATTTGTGTGTCTTTTCTAACAAAATAAAGATCCTCTCTGTGTAATGAGATATGTCTCGGCTCTCTGTTGTGTCAAAGTTTGTGCTATGATACTTAAAATACAGCTACATTAGCTTTTCAGCTCTCCTACTCCCTGAATGATTATAACATCGGAATAGGAAGAAGGAAAGTTGCTAAGCATAAACTGCTTTTAGCCTTGGCCAAGGACATTATAGTTCATTGAGTTCACATAGTTCATTTGGGCAGTTGGTAGTGTAACGATTAGGGAGTTGGCCCTGTGACTGGAGGGTTGCCAGTTCAAGTCAGTTCATGAAGTACTCATAAGCAAAATGCTGTCCCCAAGCACTTCTCACCAGCCGCTGATAGAGCTGCCTACTGCTCCTTCACGGATGGGTCAAATGCAGAGGTTAAATTTCAGTGTGTGCTGTGGTGTCGAGTGTTTACAATGACAAATAATCACTCACTTAAATTCACTTAAAAATCATTTGTATCATATATTTTTATACATAACACTGTGACTATTGCTTAATACTGAGTTGATCTGCATTTACACAGCCTCAAACACTAGAAAGACCACATAAACCGAGACCAGAGTGTGACGAGAGAGAGACAAGACCAAGACTCTGAGGACCGAGACCGAGACCGAGGCGAGAACGATACCGGGGCAGGGCGAGAGCGAGTCGAGACAGAGACTGGACCAATGCAGCACATGACAAATAAGTGGAACATGCAAAGCCTAAGCAGCCCTTAAAAACAGCTGAACAGAGCAAACAACATCCAATAAGCAACACTAAGCATGTTTATTCAATATTTCTCTCTTACATATCTATAATGAGGAAATCAGTGGAAGCTGTTATCCAGACTGATCACATCATATCTTAAACTTAACAAACCACAGTGAACACTTCTCAAGACCAAACCCACTGTTTTATTGACTTGCACAGTTGCCATGATGCAGAGACATTCTATGGCTTAGTACTGTGAAGAAAAATAAGGTGAAAACACTTCTTTATCCATTTGGTATCCATCTAGATACAGAATAAAATTATTTGATAACAAATAATGCATTTTCTATATTTATTCTTTCCCCTGTTGATTGGTCTCTAACATTATAAAATGAAAAATACATATAACATTTTTGCGCATGATGCCATTCCACAAGAGTCGCCAGCGCTAACGCACATGTTTACATCGCGAATAATGTAATTCATGAGTTTTCACACAATTACTTCAGTTTTTGTGCGTGGAACTGCACAAAAAATGGTTTCTGTACTCAGGAACAATTTCACTTACAGAGGAATGAAAAGAAGAAGGTTTTATGTGGATTCGAAAGTGGATTACAGATGCAGGTATTTTGGTGTGTGTGTGTATATGTGTGAGAGAGAGTTCTCTCTATGCCTGCACAGCTGGCCGGAGAGATACCCGTGGGATGAATAAACCAGCGATAAATCAGCCGTATCAGTGGCTCGCCTTGCTTACACTACATTAGTGCATTATAGACCTGTCAGACATAGACATAAGCGCTGATGTCCAGTGGAACACAACATTAAAGGTCACTGTTGTATATGTGTGCTTGAAGGTGAGGTTCTTTTTGCCTCACTTGTGTAGTAGAGAAACAGCTAAAGCATCGTAAAATAGAAATTAAGACATAGATTAAGGATCAATTTAGTTCAGCAGATCTAGTATTAAAATAATTAAACACATTAAAAGGCCTTAATTTAGAAACGGAAAAATCTGAGGTCCACGTTAAAGGCTGTAGATGACCCATTTCGCCATAATTCTTTCAGTTCCAATATGAACAATAACAAGAAGAAAAGCTTGGGGTCACAGGTCACGTTTACACTGATTTTAACGTTTAGAAATAAAAGTTGTTTCTCTAGCTTAACCTACTCAAACCCAACTTATTACATTATTGCAAAAGTTGGGGGGTTGGGGACTTAAACCCTGTGTAAATTCTTGCCACAAGGGATTCTGGGTTCGAAGCGCTAATATTGGATCAGTTTTCTCTTTTTGTCCTCCCAAAAACACAGGGACGAACAAGTTTTACGGAGATTGTGATGGTCCTGATTCCAGATTATCGCTCCTTTAATCAGATTTTGAGCCCGGGAGTGAGGGTGTCGAGGTCCAGGTCCTGAGACAGGCTTTAGGTTTGACCTCTTCGCCTTTTCCCTGCGCAGCCGCCACCTCTTTTCCCACAACCCCTTGCATCTCGGAGTTTCACTTACGAACATTAAGTTAAAACCCCCGTGCTTTGCCGGGGCTTGGGGATCGGGTTAACCCTTTGAAGTCCGGCTTAGCACGCTCAGGCTGAGAGCGGGGGAACGTCCCTGGCGCAGATATACGATCAGCAGATCAGAGACTGTATACGTCACCCGATCCAGGGCTGTGAGAGAGCCGACCAAGGAGCTCTCAATGGATTCCCGTTTTGAGGAAAACCATTACTTCGTTCCTTCACCCTGAAAGTGGATATGGTTGCGGTTGGCTTGTGGCTATGGAGGCTGTATAGCTGGCAAAGTTTAGTGTCCACTGATGGCCTGGAATGACAGGTTCTGTCTAGTTGCCTGCTGTTAGATCTCTTCACAACTCTTTAAGAGGGCAGTTGGTAGCGTAACGTTTAGGGCGTTTACTCTGTGATTGTAAGGTCGCAGCTTAGAATCCTGGACAAATAAAGGTACCACTGAGGTACTGATGCGCAAAGTACCGTTCCCAAGCGTTGCCCTCCGGGCGCTGCCCGTGTCAGCTGCTCACTGCTCCTTCAGGGATGGGTCAAATGCAGAGGTCACATTTCGTTGTGATACACTGTATCATGAGTACCTCAGTGGTAACTTTACCGGCCCTGGATTTGAACCTGCGACCTTCTGAGCACCAGCTGCCTCTTGGACTCTAACTGTATATCTAAAGACTAGATGAAAGTGAAAGTAAGTGATAATTTGTCATTGTGAACACACCACCGCACAGCACACAGTGCACCACAACAAAATGTGACCTCTGCATTGGACCCATTCGTGAAGGAGCAGTAGCTAACGGCAGCACCCATTGAGCAGTGCTTGGGGACGGTACTTTGAGATTACTTTGAGATAATATTGTAAAATGTGGTATGAAAATATAATTGTAACTGTAAAAATGTCCTGCATTCCTCAAAATAGAGATCCCCCCCATTTAAAAAAATACACAAGGAGAAGTCACATGTGGTCCTCTTTTACTTCTTGGAAAATAAAATTCAGGGCTTCCACGTTTATCCAGGGGGCCACTTTCTTCTACAGCAAAAAAAAGCTAAATGCAGCCCCTAAAAAGAGCCCGGGAAGCACTTTAGAGTGGAGGAATTTTTTCTTGACTCCACAGGAGGACGTTTTCTCTTCTCCCTTTAGATTATGTCATTCATCTCAGGCCTCTGTGGGGCTTTTCACTCGCTCGGACACTCCACCAGCTGTGAAAGCAAACGTGGGCTTGACCAACCCCTTGTTCAAGGCAATATAGTTTTATTATATTACAAGTAAACATTTAGGGTATGTAAATACGTCTGACAGTGTGTGTGTGTGTGTGGCTGTGGTTGAAGTGACGAAAGAGAGTTTTCCAGCAACTGGGCCTCATATGTAGATGGACATTTAGGTCAAGGAGTGACAGAATTATCAGTAGGGATTTTTCTGACAGCGATAACGACTATGACTATGATTTTTGTGTTATTTTTAGGAGAAAGGCTTCGTGGTCCACAAAGAGCCAAACTTACGCTGTGTATACTACATAAAAAGAAGCAGATATAATGATTGAAATGACTCTCGCTGCTTGTTTAACCTGCACTATTCTTGGATGTGATCCCTCCCTATAACTAGCTATCTGTGATTTAGTGAGTTGGAGATCAGTTTTCCACTTCTTGGCCGCAAGCCATTTTCTGTTGAAATATTAGTCTGTTTTTATTCTAATAACCACAGTGGACTAAAATGTTTCGGAATCACATTACTGTATGTCTCTAATAACAGTTAATCAAATCTTGTTATTGCGATAGTGATTTTGAGATATAACCAATTAATCTTTAAACCTCACTTGGTACTTTTCTGGGTTTGGATAAAATGGTTAAATGGTTTTACAATGCCATGTAGACAATCAATGGATACAATCAGGCCCAGCGTAGTTTATCTGTTCACTATCAGTTCGCCCCGTGATCAGAAGGTCGCAGGTTCGAATCCAAGACCGGTAAAGTTACCACTGAGGTATTCATGAGCAAGGTACCGTCCCCAAGCACTGCTCCCCAGGCACTGCCCTTGTTAGCTGCCCCCTGCTCTTTCACGGATGGGTTAAATGCAGAGGTCACATTTCGTTGTGGTGCACTGTGTGCTGTGCTGTGGTGTGTTCACAATGACAAGTAATCACTCACTTTTTACTTCCATGAATCACTCCATCAGGCAAACAAGTTATACCATAAAGGTAAAAATCTGACACGTTTTCATTCGACCGTTTCAGTTTGCAGCGTAGGGAGTTGGCACCATGATCGGACGGTCATTGGTTCAGTTCTCAGACAAGTAAAAGGTACCACTGAGGTACTCATGAGCAAGATACGTCCTCAATCACTGCTCCCAGGGCACTGTCAGAGCTGCCCACTGCTATTTCAAGGATGGGTCAAATGCAGAGGTCACATTTGGTTGTGGTGCACTGTGTGTGTGCTGAATTCACAATGACAAATAATTACTCACTTTAAAAACGCTTAAAAGAAATATTTGACTTCAAGTCATAAAGTTAAGTGCTTTTCATTTGCTTATTTTCAAAGAATGATGCCAATTCTCGAATAAGTCCAGTAATGATGAGGATACGACTGTGTCACAAATGATGGAGGTGGAGATGGCTCTTCAGTATCAGCTTCCACAAGAAAGAAAGAGAAATGGGGCAGCAATTTGGTGCAAAACCAAAAAAATATGACATTAGAAGTGTAACAGGCTAAAAAGTACATTGCATTCATTATAACTACGGTTATGTAGAGAATGAAAGTTGCTAATATGGGTAATACTCAGTCCTCAAAGTACTCAAAATATATTAGTGGTACTATACACCATTCGCACAAAACAGTGGAGTGTGCAGAAATTTCTCTGTGATAAGTCTGTTGCTTTACAGCACCTGTAAAAGCGAAGAGCAGTGGATCTCTGACATTTAATCATATGCATATTATTCCAGCATTAGAGCACAGTCACGTCCTGTCACTCAGAGCCTGTAGGAGGAGAGATAGCGCCAGAAACGACAGAAAGAAACTGTATATAAACATTCATCCTCAGCATGTTTATAGACCAACACGACAGACTGTGCCGAATTTATAGGCATTAAGTACGGCCAGTCTTCAAAATACAGAGATGCCAGACTGTTAAACAAATAAAGCATCCGTCCCTGTTATCGCTCCTACTCTGGGGTGACACCAGGCTCCGGCCTCATTAAGGCCAAGTTTATTATCCTCCGTTTTTACTGACAAAAAAAAAGAGGGGGAAAGGGAAAGCCAAACAGCACCGCGGCACATTCTTTCACCGTGAGCTCAGCTGCGGCGAGACCTTGGCGTAAAAGATAATATATTCGCGTTGAGTAACATGAAATGTGGGCCGGGCCTGTTGAACGAAGAGAAAAATAGGCTCATCTTATGTTTTTATGGCTTCAGTCGGATGCCTCGACACGAACGACAGAGTCGTAAAAAGACAAGCGAAATGTGCAAAACAGTATTTCTCACTTTGAAACAGAGCACGGTGGAAGAAGCAGCGCGCATGACATCATGCCGCACATAAAAGTATATGGATCCTCTGAGGCCGATGTTAGGAGAGGAATATGAAAGATTAAGACTTTGTGGCAAGTTATGTTAATAGCTGCCTGTTGGTGGTGTGTGCAAGATGGTTTGAACAAGGAGAAAAATAAGTGATTTGCTAAACCAGATGCTCTGACCCCCATCAGAGGGAGAAAAACATGTTACAAAAATTGTATTACCTGATTCAAGTGTGTTAGAAGTAGTAACGTATCCGATATTGGTCCAGGAGTGCTTAAGTGTGTGTGATTATTTGTCATTGTGCACCACGACGAAATGTGACCTCTGCATTTGATCCATCTGTGAAGGAGCAGTGGGCACCGCCCATGGAGCAGTGCTCCGGGATGGTTCCTAGGTCACGGGTACTTTGTTCCGGCATTCGAGCTGGTGACCCTCCGATCACTAGTGCAGGTCCTTAACCCTGATGCTACCACTGCAAGTAGTTGAACATTTAATACCATCATTGTACTTATTGTAATATGAAAAGAAAATTTACAATTTCTATGAAATTTACAAATTCTATGATTTTATCCTAGACAGTTTTGACAATGAATTCTAAACGCATTTTACGCTTCAGTCAACTTTAGGTGGGTTTTGGAAGTCAAAAAGTTGGATTCCAATCCCAGTACTGGAGCTCTAAAGTTGAAATAGGAACGACTTTGGAAGTGCCCAATTGGGCTTTTCATTACTTAGCAACAATGAGCGCTGAGAGAAGGCGCAAAGAAAGCATTCTGGAAGAAAGGTTTTTCGAGCTCTCAGTGGAAAAAACACATTTGGTGGATGCAGGCCCGTATACTGCAAATATCAGAAACACTTTGCTTGCTGTAAAAATACAGAAAATGGTTGGAATTCTCCTGCTGTAAATGTACTTTTTTCACAGGGAACAATGAATTTCAGGGTTTGGTTGGTGCACTTTACACCCACCTGTCATCACCAGGGGTACAAGTCCCGGTGCAACAGCAACAGCCATTAGTGGGGGGTCAGATGCTTGAACAGATTAAGGTAGATTTGGTCTTCACATGGGACGATCCAGTCTGAGGAATCTGGTTTATTATGGTTCTTTTCAATGTCTCCCAGTGTAGAAAAAGCCCCAGTGTGCACAGGCGTTGGAGTATGAAGCGGTAATGGATCGTGGTTGTTATTCTTTCCGTGTCGTTGTTACCGCACAGGGCGACGTGGGACAGCACTGGCAGGCTGCGGGAAGGGAAAAGATTCGGTGGACAATCTGGAGGAGAGGACCACCCCGAACTTGCAAAACAGAGATGGCGATGACTTCAACTGCGCTATTTATTTCGGAATGAGGCCTCTTCACCGGATTCCCGATGGCGCGCAAACCGATGTTATCGTAAGGTCTCGCCAAGCGGCACGGTGCCATCCGATTGTTGGCAGCGGCCAAAACGGCCCAGGGCGACTGAGGAGCTGTAAAATGTGGCTTTGTTCGGATATGGGGATATTGCTTTCCAGCGGGACGGGGGGGGAAATTGAGTTATACAAAACAAGACGCTTCAAACTTCCCATCATTTTGAAATGAAGCTATCAGAGGACAGAACACATTCTTCGGAATCTAAACAGTATCAATGCTGGGCCTGTTTGCCTTCATTACTTTTCTAACGGCAAATTCCCAATCATATCTAAAGGGCACGACTCCGACACGCGGAGTATCAAAACATTCCACGCGTTCCTGCTTTTCAGTCAGTGAAAAAGTGAATGAAATGGAGAAAATCGCTCTGTGATAACTTTGCTGCTCTGCAAGCGCTAGAGGAATTTCACACACACACGCACACCCTCATCTATAAGAAGACGAATGGGCCCAGAGCGGACCAGGTTTATAGACCTGTCAGTGTGATGGCTCACATTGTCTGTACTGTTATCTCGACCCTTCGGAGGGTTTGAGACTCCCTCTGCAACCGAGGCAGATAAGGCCCGAGGTTGAGGGAGGTGGGAGTGCAGGTCCTCGTATCTGACAGAGTTCAAAGGGAACTGCTTTATCTCCACCATGATGAGCATTGGAGAAGGATCCGAAAGGACCTTTTCCCACTCGGGACAGGGCACTGGGACACTTCCACCAAGCCTTCAACCAAACTCAAATTCAAAGAAAAGACAATAAAAGTTAAAAGTCATTAGAATATTACTTGAGTTTAGGTACTGAAGTGTCTGATAGTCTTAAGGATAGAGGGAAATGACTGACATACCACATGAGACGAACAGGATCAGAGAGGGGTGGCCGGCTGGGTTAAAGTCCAAGGGAAGCCATGACAACTTGAATGAAGAAAATGACTTTTTATTAACACATTTTTCTCAGAATGCAGTTTAGAAATCAATTTACATTTCCAATCCTTTCATCCACCTTTAACTATCAATATTCTTCCTCCTATTTCTGTCACTGTGTACTGTACAGTGATTCAGAATGTAGAACAAAACAAAGTCTACAAACTACTTAAGTACTACAAAGCAAAGACTTTTATAGTGGTGAATTGAGGAACAGACAAAGTGAATCAGCTCGTGAATTATGCAGCTGGTGATGCTCAACAATGTAATGAGGGAGTGGGAGTGACATCCAGAATACTTAATTGTTACTGTATTGAAAACATGAGCTTGCTATAGATTTATAGCCTTTCAAAATAGAGTAAAATACTGTAGGGAAATAAGTGTGAATTTGCAGCTGGTGCCAGTGTATTATTGAGTCCAAGCTCAAAATACTCAAAATAAGTACAATTACTCAAGTACTATACATCACTGTAAAATGCTACATTTTTAGCTATTTAAACAAATGCCATATCAGGCATGTGAAGTCCAATCATTCACCAAGACTATCTAACTAACCAAAACCATAACTTGATCATGGGAAGCAGTTACACCAGATTACCATATTCAACTTCACTTCTTGTTTGCATTGGATAGGACCAAGACATGTAGAGCAGGTCAGTCAAGTCCCAGCTTTTACAGAGTACAAAGTCTTTGTTTATTAAAACATATATCAAAGTTTGAAGTCTTGATCTTATGAGCTTAACCTAAAGATTGGACAAAACTATAAAAAGGTCAAGATCATAAAAAGGTCTTCCTGCAGGTCATGAACTCCATAGTTCCTGCTTTCGGACGGGTTTGCAGACGGGATGAGGTCTGGGCCGGGGCGTTTGCTCCCTTGAGTAAACTTTTTCAGGATATCCATCAATTTTAAACTGATCATAAATCATGTTTGTAGCAGACATTTGATGGAAAACCACTGTCAGCATTTGCCATTACTAACTGAGGCTGTTTTCAAATGTGTGTGTGTGTGAGTGTGTGTGTGTTGTCTGTTTAACAATTACTGTATCAGTGAGATCAGCCATAGATCATAAGGTCATGACCTTTGTTATTTTATTCAATTTCTTACGGGATCTGGCGCAAGTTTTCTTCATCACACAAATTCCCTTTTTATTTTTTACAAAGATTATGTAAATCCCATATATTTCAACGTAAAACATTCACATTCAGTTTCTAAGTGAAAGGAAACAGTGGGCTGAGCGGTAACTAAAAGGCAACCATGGCTCCTTTTTTTTTTGCACGGAAAAAGTAAACTTTGTCTAATTTAATAACAACCCCCCAAAACTGGATTGAATCTAATTAGGCACATATCTTTTAGAATCTACACTGCTTTTCCTTTATAGTACTTTCATGTTTATTTTCCCTCATCGAGAGGCCAACATCAAGAAAAAAAAGGCTATTTTGAAGAACACTGAGGCTAAAGAGGTTATGGTTAACCCAATATCTTGCATAAATATCCCTGAGCGAGCTTTGCAAGGGGATCTCTCTCTCTCTCCCTCTCTCTTTTTTTAAACACTGGTATGAGCATGGGCAAGCAGGAACACATTTTTTTAGTATGAAACCTGGTGGGTTAAGACTATTTTGGGATGAAGTGTCCTTCACTTTTTAAATGATCAAATCATTTTTGATAATTTCTTAAACCCCTAGTTGGAAGACAAATTGTAGCTGTGTAATAATTAAAGATGGGACCGATACGATATGTGGATCAGATATCGGTCGTAACGACCCAAATAACTGGATGGGGTATCAGTGGGATTGGGCCGATCTATGGAGTCGATCTGTAAATGCACATATGCTCAATGGTTATACATCAGAAGTGGCACTGTTGTAAAGCTGGTTTATTGTCATTTGCGCTAATTTGTACATATCGATATGATAATGAGCAGAACAAACAACGCACCACACTACAACCCCAAAAACAAATCACACGATTATACTGTTTAATTTCCTTAACAACACCAACCCTCACTGACAATCTCCACGTTCCTGATGGTTTTAGTGCAAACAAGATTAGGGACCATCACAAAATGACAGAACTGTGTTTAAACGAATCATTTTTGAGAGGTTATTTTAATAATAAATAATTTTGCATATACATTTGGATGTGTAATTATTACATTGTTTTAGTTAGAAAAACAGTATTTAAGTCGAGCATGTCCATAAGCATAACAGAATAATATCAGTCATGTATTCGGACCTTTTTTAATTTTAATAAACAATGAAGCACCTTTTCTTGTCAGCTTTCTTTATGGCTACGTTCACACTGCCAGCCACATCGTTCAATTCCGATTTTTTGCTCAGATTGGATTTGTCTATCTTGACGGTTCACATTCATAACTACAAGTGACCTGTATCTGACTGTAATGTGAACGCATCGGTCCTCCGAAATGTCACGCATGCGTGGGTCAACTGCGTCACCAACAACAAAAAAAATCGTCATATCTGTGTGACGACTCATGGCACTAAAAATGGAGGCGTTAGTAGCTCACACATGTATCGCACTTCGCTCTGGAGGATGATAAACAGTGAATCAGCTGTACATGAGCAGGCCGAAAAGGAGAAAAAAAGTCAGGCGACTAGCTTTTTCTGTTACCACAGCTCTCCTCCATTTTTACCTTCCCGCGCTGCCGGTGCGGGTTGATGATGTCAGCGCATGCGTATAAGCAAAAAGCCACATGAATTCCGATCGGAGCGTTCACATTCAGGTCGCATGGCCGCGAATCGGATACGTATGCGATTTAGTACCACATATGAAAGTGACACAAATCTGAGTTGAAAAGATCAGATTTGCCTGTCCACACAGCCCTGAAAAGATCAGATCTGTGTCACATTAAGGCAAAAAATCCGATTTGAGTCACTTCAGCATGGCAGTGTGAACGTAGCCTATGTTACTTTATTAGTTAAAACCAGTAATATACAAGTGAGTAGGTGACATGCAGATATTTTTTCTCTCATACATAAGCATGACAGAAAAATAGGGTTCATGCTAAAAATGTCTTACACTAAATGGCTATATTACCTTTATGATCAAATATTGAATTATTATGACTATGGTATTCTCAAATTCTCTTCAAAAATGAATATCGCCCAGGCCTTTATAGTTATGTTTCATACCAGTGCAACCTCTCTCTCTCTCTCTCTGTGTCAAACAGACTTTATCTCTCCACATCTGCAAGGCATTATGTGCACCCCCCTACGCACACACACACACACACACCTAGAGGTTGTCCAGTTGGCCAGTGAGGGGGCAGCGGCTGCGGGTTGGAGGGTCAGGCTGCCCTGAGCCGCTGGACATGGGGACATGGCTTCAGGGAGTTGGGTGTTTGTGGACAGGGGGAGGTTAACGCTCACTTCCTTTAGAGGTCAAAAGAGTTATTTAGGGTCCCTAGAATCACTTTGTAACAATGAGGACCGTCGCTTTGTGTGCAAAACCCATTTCATATGAAGCAGCTATCAAGTTGAGTCTCTGGGGATTTTTGATATTAAATGTTGCTTAATGAATTTGCCTGCTTTGTGTGTATGTGTAATTAATGATGCTTGACATGCCATTAAGGACATGATCACTGAGCTTTCAAACCCTTTTTTCATCATGATGTTGAACAGGGAAAATGCTACTGTGGTTAACAAAGAACATAAGTCTAGCATGATTTGATGGATTGCAGTTATAGTAATAGCTAACCGTTGTGCCCTGGTGTGTTACAGTCTGATGAGTCATCTGTTACAACAGAACTTGCAATTATCAAAAATATACTAAAATAGTTGATTTGACTTTTACTTTACTTAATGCAATGCTTTGTCAGATGTAATCTCATTTAAAACTCAGCATGCAATGAATGCCTTTACATCTGGAGTTAACTTGCATTAAGTAGCATCCAAATACTGATTATCCATGCTAGCTTGAGGGTAATGGCAGGTATAGGTTGTGACTAGCATGCTTTGTTTTCCCAAATGCTATCATTCAGTTCTGTCTTGAGCCAAATCCTGACTGAAGAGTTTAAAGATTTTCAAAAGCTAATCACTTTGGCTCTTGTATAAAAAGACCATTGCAAATTCATGAGGCTTCCATCACAGAAGCAGTGCATACATAATACATAAGTGTGTAGCAAGTAGGACTGTGATGATACATCAGTCTACATCGATACTAGAGATGGGCCGATACCATTTTTTTATGTCCGATACAGATACCGATACCGATATTGTAAATTTGGTATCTGCCGATACCAAATCCGATACAGTCACAGTCTTTTTTTAAACATAAAATAATGCTTTAAAAATGTCTGAATACATGACTGAGATTATTGTTATGCTTAAGGAAATGCTCAATTTAAATACTGTTTTCCTAACTAAAACAATGTAATAATTACACACACACGTATATGCTAAATTATTTGTTCGCAAAAATTGTTCGTTTAGACATATAAATACTTCTTCTTTCTTATTGATTACACTATAACATTATAAAATTGAAAAAAAAATTGATCAATTGAAAATGAAATACTGAAGTTTGTCATTTTGAACCAATTTGGCCTATAAAATGAGCTGCTTTTGCAGAGAACTACATTTCCCACAATCCCCTGTGCACGCCCCGGAGCCGCGTCACAATGAAGCTTTGGGCGCGCGTTTCAGAATAAACGATGGAAAATCTATGGTGAAATCTAAATGAACGGCAGAATTGTGAGTAGAACGCTGGTTATTGTGGTTATTTATCAGCTAAAATATGGTTTGTGTCTGTAATAAAGGCGACATTTTGACCAAAATGAAGCGTTTTAGCGAGTAATGGCGCTCATGCGTGCGTTTACATCGCGAAAATTGTTTTTATGCATTTACTTCTGTTTCAGTGCACAGAACATCTCACAAATACTTTCACATACAGAGGGATCAGGTCTAGTCTTGATCGCGCCACTGAAAACGTTGTGCGTCACTATTAAGCCTCTGTGGGAAATACAAGCGGAGCTGCTCTAGCGAGTAAAATGAATTAAACAAAGCTTGGATTCTAGAAAAATTGCCTCGACCATGATCAGACATCATACATATTTCAGTAGGAATGGAATGGAATGGATTTGATATGAATGGAAGTGATTGTGTTAAATAAACATGTGGTTTTGACTGAAATTGATGGCTGGCCATCAATCGCAATCGCATTGGTCAATTAAAAGCATTTTTCTCTTATTGCATTGGTCGCTTTCACGCTACTATGAAAATGCGGCAACTGGTCCAATAGAGAGGGAGGCACTTGCAAAACCGAAAGTCAATCAGGCGAGATTGAAAATATTTTTTCCTTTACAGGATCTAACGTGGACGTCACAAAGATGTACCGGTCAATCGTGATCGACGGTTTGGCGACTCTTGATACAAATAATGCTGAGCTGCTGTGGCGTATAAACATATATATATATACACAGACATAACACACACTACCTTGTCCCAAAAATGCCACTGTTCAAGTGGTGTTTAAAAATACCTGTCTTCTAGATAGCTGTGTGATCAGAATCGGACCAATTGTGAACAGAGTGGAAGATGGATAACGGATTGTAGAAGAACTGGTAAAGATACCACTGAGGTACTCATGAGCAATGTACCGTCCACAAGCACTGCTCCCCAGGTGCTGCCCATCAGCTGCCCGCTGCTCCTTCACGGATGGGTCAAATGCAGAGGTCACATTTCGTTGTGCTGCTGTGCTGTGGTGTGTTCACAATGTCAAACAATCCCTCACTTTCACTTTCGATATATTTTTTGTAATGAAAGAGCACATATCTTTGTGGTTTTAAAATAAATGAAGGAAATACACACAGACGTAGTGGCAGACTGGATGGGGTGGAGACACATAAAACACAGTACTATTTCTTCAAGGGGACTGTACATGATCACACACTGTGTGTTATAGTCCTATTGCTAGTCAAAATTATTGCTATGGTCATGATTAAGTAGATTAGAGGTCAGATTTCCAATTAATTGCCCGGCTCTACATTGAAGGACATATACAAGGTTGGCTGAACGAATGTAGCAAATTGCAAATTCATGCAAAATAGCTAGTGAGCGTACAGATCAAAAGAACTTGGATCCAGTTTGCTGTAAAACACAGATATAATCCAGTGATGTCACTAATAAGTAGCTGGTTGGAATTTTCGGAATCCTCCATTTGATCCGGCCAAAGATGGCGGTTCCTGTGGTTTACGTGTGTTGTGGTTTTAATCAGAAATACGATCTGCCCTTCTAATCAGCACATTGATTTCTCCCCCGCTAACATGGGTCAAACAGTGCAGATCTGCTTTCACACACCACCGCAAACCGAGCCCGACTGAACAAATCCCTTTTGTGTGGAGAGGGGAGAGAAGGAGGAGGAAGAGGAGGAGGAGGTATTAAAATACAAGCCTTCCTCGAGCTCTCCTGCCGTCCTCTCATCAGACGCCGAGCAAGAGAGGGCGGCTTCGGTTGCCTTTTGCAGTCTAGCATTTGATTAGCGGAAAGAGCTCGCCCCTTTTTTTCCAGCGTGTGTGAGATTAGGTGCTGTGATTCCGCCCTTCAGTTATGGGCAGCAAAGATGCTTCCATTGGAACTTTTTCAAGTTTGGAGACTTAAAGAATCCCTTACGATGGTTAAAGGTACTTGGGGGATGATCTTGGATCTCTTTCAACTGCCGTACCCGCAGAGAGGCCCCAGTTTATTCCCAATTTGCCATGGCATAATTAGCGATGAATTATGGGGGTTTTGTCAAATTCTAGAGGTTTCTGAAAGATGTCCCAAGAACATGAAAATCCAAAAACATAGTGTACACTGCCTCACATTCAACACATAGCACTGTCTTAAAACATTTCCGAACTGCTAATATGACTTATTGATTAGAACATTAAATTCACAAGTTACAAAATTCACATTTCTTTTTCAAACTGATCCTAAAAAACCTTGGAATTAACTAACATACCCAAACATATTCCAGTTACTCAACAGGTTTGCCGATATGACGATGATTTGAACCTTAGTCTGGTTCATTTTTGGAATTAAAGAAATTATAATACACAAGCAATCACTGAGTAAATCATCACGGTAATGGCTAAACTCAGCTAATACCAACAAAATACTTTTTAAACCTATGTATTGTCAATTTCAGATACTTAAGTGCTTTTACTCTATTACTTTAGAGTAATTTTCGTTATAAGCACTCCTTACTTTTATTTTTTTCAAGTAATCCATCTAGAAAATGAATGATTAATCACAACAACCTGTAATAATTTCTTAATCGTGATATTCACAGCAAAATAGGAGTGTAGCTAAGGAAGAGGAGAGTTTCTTGACATCCTGAGCTTATATGATGAACTGGCTAATTAAACCTCGTGCCGGAGCAGAAATCTAAACCTGGATAACTCCAGCTGAGCGAGGAATTCAATTAAGGGGTGAAATTCACCCCAGAAGAGGTATGTCTCCGAATATGAGCCTGAAAGCAAGAAAGGGAATGGGGTCAAAGTCTGACATGACAAAGAAGGTGAGAAAACACAGCTATGAACTCGAAACGGCACCGAAAGTTGCGACTGGTTATGTGCTTCATTTCTTTCCAAATTTCCCAAAAAAGAAGGATTTATTATGTCTGATCATATGTTAAATATCTACACCTTTCCAAAGCAAACTATAAACTAAGTAGAATTTCTGAACATCAACATTATTACTTTCGCTCTTTTTTTATACAGCCAGTGTATCTCATGACCCTGAGGGTCTTCTACTGAAACAGATGGGAAAAATGAAACTTTTCTTTTAAAAGAGACAAAAGTGGACTGGTGTAGCAGAATAGTGATATGAAGCATAAATATTATTTTCCAGAAGCAGCTCGGTGGGTGAGTCAGAGCTGGGCCGAGGCCTCTATAAGGGGAGGGGTTTGTGTGTGTGTGTTTGTGATGGTGGTGGGCAGGACTCTGGGATGCTGTGCATGTTTTCTGTCCCGCTTATTTCTATTGGCATTTTCAGTCTAATCCGTTCAGGATTTAGGTTTGTTTCATGTGGATATGGGAGAGCGGAGATGCAAGCAGAAGTGGAAATAGCCTACTCTGAGCTAAAGCAACAAAAGCAGCGTTATCGAGCTCATTCCTGCAAACAAAGTAGTCTAAAAAATTGGTTGTGAGATGGAGATTCTGCAGTGTTTGAGTGCTACAGTAGAAACCAACTTTGTATCATTCACCAAAGGCCTACTGGAGGCCAGCCAATTCGCTTTTTCACTTATTAGAGACCACCAAACACCTCAAAAAATTGGACATCAACATTTCACTGTTTACAGATATATACATAAATATATCATAAATCAGTGGGTTTGCATGAAAGATTTATCCACTTAAAGACAGACTGCTCTGCACCTATACTAAATAGATGTTGAGAAAAGGGAGGAAAAATCCTTGTTCTCCATCTCACTCTCGCAGTCCGCCAAGACCACCATGTTCTAAATATAGCTCCAAGATACCACGAAAAACGATGCTGTAGTGAGCTAGGTTGGGGCTCCGCCTCGTAACAGGAGAACTTCTCCTGAGTTCCGCCGGCACCGTCCTCGGCTTCACGGTCTTCAAAAAGCCCCCACGGTTCATGTTGTACTTCAGCTCCATGAGGGAAGTGAGGCTCGGCTGGGGTTGCCAGAAATTGACAACAGATTGTCTCTGCGCGAATTCTCACATTTTTAACCCCCCCCTTTTCGCTTTCTAGGCTCCTAGGCAGCATCCTTCACCTTCTGTTGTCATGATTTTCTGGCATGAATCTCACTATGCGAGGAACTTTGTGTTCCACAAGGAAATGTGTTGAGTTCTTGCAAGCATTAGAGGGGGGGAGTCTCTTGACAATGTGGTGAAAATTGTGGTAAAGTTTTGGAATTCAACGCAGCCACTATGAAGACAAATGAGAAAATGATGTCTGATCACACACACAGGCACATAAACACACACGCAGGCCTTGGTGTTCGTTTTATTAAGAAGTAGGAAGTTTTATTCACACTTCCTAAGCGCACACGGCCGTCTATAAATAGTCTAGCAAATTCATGAGGCTTTTCAAGGCTTCTGACCTATTTCAAGTCCAGCTGTGTACGTTGTGAACGAAGCCAAGCCGAGCCAGGCCCACAATAATGTTTCTCCAATGTCTCACACTTTAGCACCATTTTGTTTCAGAAGCAGAGCATTATTTTGGGCCTAGAAGGCTGTGTCCGCAAACAAAAAGGACATATTTAGTGAATGAGGGATGTAGTGAATTTCAACTTCATAAAGAAACTCAACTCCAGTTTTAAAACATGCAAAACTGCCAGAGAACGGACTGCCAAAGACGAACGACAGTATCGGTCCTTTGAGGGTGAGATTATGTAATATCACCAGGGGATGCAGCAGCTGCAGGCGGAGAGAGAGAAATGGAGAGGCGGCCCCCAAAGACTATTCCTTACTTTGAGTGTTGATGAACATGGAGTACACTGATTAATTGGTGGGTTTGCATGAACACACACAGAAAGAGAGACAAAAGAGAGGAAGTTGGAGAGGCTACGACTATTCTTTACATTTGAGTGTTGATGGAGAAATTTAGCTGTGGGGTTAAGTGATTAATTAGTTTTAAACAACACACACACACACACACCACGCACACTAACAGAGGGGTACTTATACCTACGAGATATATATATATATATATATATATATATATATATATATATATATATATATATATATATATATATATGTATATATATATATATATATCCATTCATATAAAAACACAAAAAGCAGCTAAAATATCATATATACAGTACTGTGCAAAAGTTTTAGGCAGGCGTGGAAAGATGCTGTAAACAAAGAATGCTTTCAAAGATGGAAGTGTTAATCATTTATTTTCATCAATCAACAAACTGCAGTGAATGAACAAAAGAGAAATCTAAATCAAATCAATATTTGCTGTGACCACCCTTTGCCTTCAAAACAGCATCAATTCTTCTAGGTACACTTGCACACAGTTTTTGAGGGAACTTGGCTGGTAGGTTGTTTCAAACATCTTGGAGAACTAACCACAGATCTATAATCCTATAATCCTACAAAATAATATAATGACTACAAAATAATATAATGACTATAATCCTACAAAATCCCTGACTTTGTGCAAGTGTACCTATAAGAATTGATACTGGTTTGAAGGCAGAAGGTAGTAACACCAAATACTGATTTGTTGTAGATTTTTCTTTTGTTCGCTCAATTTGCATTTTGTAAATTGATAAAAATAAACAATCATTATTTATATTTCTGAAAGCATTCTTTGTTTACAGCATTTTTTCACACCTGCCTAAAACTTTTGCAGAGTACTGTATATATATATATATACAGTAGGGTCTTGCTCTGAACTCCATGGAGGTAGTGTTTGAGTTATTATAAAGCTGGATTACAACATTCAATTGCTTGGTACATAAAGGAGTATTCTACCTCTAGAGCACCACATATTTAATGCACTGTAGACTGCTTTCTCCACAAAGAAAAGACTAATGCATTTTGGCATTTGAACAATCAGATTCTCTCTTAGAGAGAGATTGCGTCACAGGGGAGAAGGAAGTGGAGGGAGGGAACTGCATTGTGAGGGAGTGTTGATGTATTTCATTCTCTGATCATCTCCCATCATCCTCCACTTACTGCAGAAGCAGGTGCTCCACTCTCCCCACTGTCATTATTATGCAACTCTCTCTTCCTCGCTCTCTCTCACTCCTTCTCCCTCTCTCTGCACAGACCACTTTATTAGCATGACTGTTTTTCTTGCACTGCTGCCAAAGCAAATACAAGCCGATAGCATCTGCAAAAGCAATGCTAATAACTCTATTTCTTCCTTTCTTTCCTTCATCAGTGGCCAGTCTTTAACCTCTCTTGACCTTGCAGGAATGCTGACAAGGAGAAAAACTGCAGCAACAATGCTGCTGTATACACTCACATCAACAAACACTAACATGCCATTGCTTTGAGTTTGTTTCTGCTGTTTAAAAAAATCATTATTTTTATGTGCAAGAAAAATACTACTTCTATTATTCTAATTTTTATGACACGTTATTACTTTAATTCCACCTTTTGCGCTGCCTATTCTTCATCTCATCACTTAGGGGTTTTGCAAATAACTAGCTTATTTTAACATTAGCTAGGGCTGTCTACCTAGCTGACGTGATTTTTCTGGCTGAATTTGAAATATTACTGCAAGATTTCATTTTAAAATAATTGTGTGGGAGAAAATCTTAAATATTGTGGGTTTGGATCAAAGCTGAGGACACTTTTTCTACACCCATTCCCCTTTACTTTATCTTTAATCTATCTATTTATCAAAACTCTGGACAGCGTTAATACATAAAATGCTGAAAAATCTGATTTTATGGAAGAAACCGTGTTCAGTAATAGCACTACAGTCTACACTCATGATAATATGCAACATGCTTGCATTCTGGATGCATGGAAGGAATAAACACTGAGAAATAGAGTTGCATATGATTCCATTATAGAATCAGAATAATATTTATTTCATTTCATTTTAACCATGCAGTTACCAATTAGAAATCCACTTTTTAGTTAGTAAAGGGAATTAAGCTATTTGTTTGTTTCTAATAAAGTAAGGGGCATTATTATCTTATTCTATACCTATCTATCTTTTTGAAACTGTTTACTTTGTGATGGCTCAATCCAGGATTCCACATAATACATTTTAAATAAGGTAACGCTACTGCATTCTTTAGGAATGCCAAACGCTAGAATACAAGCCGCTTTTGCCACGTTTTGTCGCATATAAAAAGTGGCAGCCTGGTTTTATAACCACTTTCAAGAAAGACTGCGGGAGGGAGGGAGAGGGAGAGAGGGAGAGAGAGGGAGGGAGAGAGAGAGAGAGAGAAAGAGGGTGGCACACCTGCAGGCTTTATTCTTGGCGTTAGCCGGGCTCCCCTTGGAGGCGGCGAGGTGCTGGAGTCGTGCGGAGCGCTGAAGCGGCGACAGGAAATGAAGTCAGACAGCGAGCCGGACCTTCCACACCTGGAGCCAATCAGCTCTGTTCTTCAGAGGGTGGCAAAGGTTTCAGACACGATTTGCAGACCCCAAATCTCCCCCACCGACCCTGCCGTCCACAACCACCCCCACCTCCTCACCAACATCTAAACTGGGGATCTCAGAAAGTAAACCCATAAAAATGAAGGATATTGTAATGTATGTTGTTGAAAGAAACAATATATTAAAAACAGATAATACATTCATTTATGACTGTGTATTCCTGCGTATATTTTGTATTTTATAGTGTCCATTGTTAGTACTGATTGTGAATTGTATGTTGATCTGTCTCATTGAAACTATAATCACGGATCTATTGTCTATATTTGGGCTTGAGCGACACTAACAACGGAAATAAAATCATTGGAGGTTTTTCTGACCTACATGGCAAATAAATCTGTACTCTGATTCTAATTTTGATCAGCAATGTTTGAATTAGCACTGTTGGGGAGTAGCTAACTACCATTACCGACGCTACTAACGTAACGACTTTTTACAGTAGCTTATCAGTAGCGGTGCTACTTCTACAATGCTTAAGCTCTTCAGTACCTTTTAAAGTAAATAACAATGTACCTGTCACACTTTATACACTTGTGAATAAAAAGCTATTCTTCTTAAAAGCAACCAAAGCCAGCACGATAGCCAAAACAAAACAGAAAAATGCACGTAGCTTCTCTCTGTTGATGCTCACAGACACAAACGCACACCAGACATAAAGGGAAAGGAGAACAAAGGTAAAATGGGAGACTTAAATAAAGAAAGAAAAATGAGGAGCGGCAGTGAACGAAACGAGCAAACCAATCAGAACGACCAAAACGCTAAAGAGGTGGAAAAAAAATTAGACAATGAGGGACAACTACACCAAAGCTGAGAGAGGGGGTGAAACTAAACGTAAGAAATTAAATGGAAAACTGGTGAAAGTGATAAAAGGAAGAGAATGCGGAGACTCAAGCCAATGGGGAAAGACAAAGGGCAAACAAAAAGAATGACAGAGACAGACAGGAAAGACACAAGACAAGACATTATCGACCTCCAGTGGCCAGGTGGGGAAATGTGATAGTAGCATGCCAAAATCACAAAATACACAAATATATAAAGTATATACAATAAATATATAAATGCATTTTCGCTGTTTTCAGAGACGAGTGGAACTACCAGGTGTTTCTGAGGAAGTCAGAGGTTTGGTTTGATTTGATATTACATTGCTAAAAATATAGATTATCATACTACTGTCTGTTTCTTTTATTTGTCACTACAAATATTACGCATTTCTGGATGAAATAGCATAGTGTAGTGGATTACTACATTAAAGTAGTAGCTTGTTTGTAGCTTACTTTTAATCATAAGTAGCTTGTAACTTCTGTTTAAAAGTTGCTTCCCCAACACTAGCATTTGTATCAACCATAATTTGAAAGACCTTGCACTTTTGAATGCGGCATAAATCTTCTCCTCCCACGCGTTTCAAGCGGATTAGCCGTAGCTCATCGAAATCTCTTCCGTCCGTCATGGCGACACATTAATCAAATCAATGAATGGCCAAAAACTTCTTTGGGGAATCGAGTGTACCAGAAAGCTGGCCACATCTGCACTAGAATTATTGGGATGAATTTATATAGACGCCACCTTAGCTTTCTGACAAAAGCGTCTGCCGCCTTCCGAAGGTTAACGAAGGACGAAAGAAAAACCCTCCGCCATTCCTTTAGCAGACTGCCATGTCACAGAGGCTGCCGCACCTCCCACAATGTTTATCTTACCAGTTTCCTCACTGCCGTTCGACTTTGTGCTAAATTAAACGTAGCATTTCCCCGGTTAAGCGCAGCCCGATTGTGACACAGTTCATTAGGCTGAATTAGGCTGCCGTGCCATTGTGTGTCTGCTCAGTTTAAAGAGAGGGGGCTCTTGTTTGTTTTCGTATGTCTTTTCCGTTCCCGCCATTTGTCTTTAGCCAGTTAGCTGCCTCAGCGCCAAAGTGGGACACTAAATGGAGGGCAAAGACGATGTAGCTGCACTAGGTATGAACTGTTAGCAGTTTATAAAGCAGCAAAACTCTCCAGTGACTGAGCTGTTCTAGGCTGTCATTTACCTTGTCCCTTAAGTTATGTCCTTTATATAAAGCTGGAAACACAGATATCCTGGAACTTTGAATCAGAAAGGTTACTATAGCATTCTGCAACCACATGCAGCAGATTCAGTGGTCAGCCTCTTGTTTTTTCTCTTGAAAAAAGCACTCAGTTACCATCCACTCCACTTTCGTCAACACTCGAATAAAGGTTATTGAGGTTCTTTAACGGAAATTCATATAAAAATCCATTGGTTGACCTACACACAAATCTACACACTCTCACAAAACAGACACCCAGATACACTACTGTGTGGTGCAATAATATTTGGTGCTTTTTAAAAAATGTGAACAGTTGTACAGTTATATTCATTCCATAGTGTCACAGAATTCCATAGTTAAGTACCTGTAGCTTTCTTTGGATTGTCTTTGGTTAGGGTACTAAATATACCAACCAGGAACCAAAGAGAAGCCAAAGAAAGATAAAGAAATCACCATGTGTGGGGAGTAGTCACAGTACTGGAAGTAAAAGCGAGGGATTATTTGTCGTTCTGAACACACCACAGCACAGCTGAAATGGACAGCGCCTGGGGAGCAGTGCTTGGTGATTATACCTTGCTCACGAGTACCTCAGTCGTACCTTTACTGGTCTGGGAACCAAAGTGATCTTCTAATTACGGGGGGTGAACACCCTAACCGTTATGCTACCAACTGCCCAAGTGTGAAAACGTCTTGAGCCACTCATCATTTCTTCTTGTTGCTTCCATGGGATAGTTTGGTCGCGTAACTGTTACGATGTTGACCGTGTGATCGGAGGGTTGCCTGTGTACCACTGAGTTACTCATGAGCAAGGTACTGTATCCAAGCAGTGCTCCACAGACACTGTCAAAAAAAATGCCCACCGATCCTTCACCGATGGGTCAAATTTAAAGGTTACATTTCATTGTCGTGCACTATGTGCATTGTATTTTCACAATGATAAATATTCATTCACTTAAAATCCAAATAGCCAGACTTTCTTGTGCTGTAAAATATAACCATTAGGAATAGTATGCTTGCCCGTGTTGCAATAACTCACTGTAACCACTGTCTAATTTTTCTAACAAAATATAAAGAAATCAGGGGTCAAGACTTTAACATTGTTTACTGTTTGTCTGCATGTCAAGATTCAAGACCCTGATCATTCCTAAGACTGCACAAATGTAAGCAGAAGTAAACAATTACATTAAATGAAAGAGACCCAAAAATGTATTACTTTCGTGTGTGTGTGTTGGTATGTGTCTATGTGTATACGGGATGTGTGTGTGTGTGTGCACTAGACACCCAAAATAGGCCATGGCGAATGTGTGCAGTATGTATCTACTTTTGAGTCTTTTGGGTCTTGCGTGTATGTGATTTTGTCAGTATTCCCAAAAGTGTGTTTCTTTAGAATGTGTGTGTGAGTGTGTGTGTGAGAGTGTATGTAAGCATGTTGCTGTGTGTTAGCGTGAGTCTGGCCCTCAGCCCTCCTGGGTCTGTCCTGAGATGAAAAAGATAACATAATTGGCTCTAATGAAACCCAGACCTTACTATTCCAAACCACCTCCCTCTTCTTCCACTCTGTCTCTCTCCCTCACTCTCTCTCTCTCTCTCTCTTTCTTGCTGTCGAGTAAGAAGTGAGGTCTGTAATTCAAACCAGGCCATGCTGGTGTGGAGGCCCGGTCGGCTTGAGTCGGCTCGGCTTGTCTCCTCCCCGCCCCGCTCCTGTATTTCTGTTTGAAGTCTGGATCGGCGCAAAACCCGCGACCCGCTGGGCCCATCGTCATGGTTACCCCAATTGCTATTGGTGCTGCGGCTTTACGGTACAGGAAGAGAACCATTATGGTTTCTGTCGGTGTTCCTTGGCTTTAAAAAATAAGGGGGGGTTGAGGTGGAAGGTCACCTGTGCCTCCACCCCAACCCCAAAAAAGAGACTTTGAGACTCTCAAGGCTGCTGTCGCCTTTGCTAGATTTGGCGGAGAACAGATTCAAACCATGAGTGTGTGTGGGGTGTGTGTGTGAGCTTGGCTATGAGGTCACTAAATACCGCAATGCGTGATGCAGGGGAAAAGTATTGTTTTGCTAAAGTTTGGAACAAAGTGAGCACCGAGGCTATATTTGCATGTCCAAAATCTAAATAAGTAAATAAATAAATCAACTCCATGACAATGTTTACAGGCATTTATGGACCAAAAAGCTGCTTTTTATGTTTTTAGGAAATATGAGATTCATAGGCAACCACAGCTGGAACGGCTGGGGAAAATAAAAAAATAGACAAAAAAAAAGAAAAATAGTGGAAAATGATTTGCTGTTCTAATAAATAATGGACTGCGTCATAAATATAATAGTAATAATAAAGTAGGCTAGGATTTATACTTTAATATATTATATATCTATATTTTTTGTATTTCACTGCAATAATTATTATATTATATTATATTATATTATATTATATTATATTATATTATATTATATTATATTATATTATATATATTATATTATATTATATTGCTCTGCATTTTCCTTATGATGTATTTCTTCTGATGTAATATCAAGGGTTTTCTTTTTGGGATGTAAATAATTTGGGTTTGGAATATTGATTCTTTATAATGGTAGGGAATTATTTTCCACAACCAAAGGACATCAGCATTAAAGCTCAACTTAACACTCTCTAGAAGCGAATGAGTGGGAAGCAGGCTAGAAGAAAGCGAACGAGAGTGGATTTACAACACCCCACAGAGACATAAAAACAGAGCGGAGGCTTTTAGCGCTCCTTATCTCTACCTGCCTCTTAAAACTTGAGCTTCACACTTCCTCATGCTTGAGGCGGGCACCCCGGTGAGAGGTTGAGAGTGTAGGTAAAGGGGGAAGGGTTTGGGGGGATTAGAAAAGGGTGGGGGGGCTTGGGATGTTAGGGCTCCCGTAAGCTTTACAGTGACCACAGGGCCACAGGGCCAGGGGAGGGAGGTAGAGCTCTGTAGGTAGTGTGAGTCTTAGCTCCATGTGGTGATGGTCCATCTGTTTCTGGGTTTGCTGTCTCACCTACTTGCTCGCTGTGTCTTTGTTTCTCCTTTCAAAACAGCAGGTCATACGTGTCTAGCAAATCCAGTAGAGCAAAAGTCTTAACATGGTTAAATGTCCTTGTTTTTAAGGGTTGTGTTACTTTTGCAAGTGAGGCTACATAGTGATGCTTGCTGGAAATGTGTAGACCAAAAATTGAATGACCTGTTTATCAGAGAGAGAAAGAGAGAGAGAGAGAGAGAGAGAGAGAGAGAGAGAGAGAGGGAGAGGGATAATTGTGTTTATACAAGCTGAGTAGGATTACTGAAAGACTCACTTCCCAGGAATCTCACTGAGACAAACTACTGCCATCCTCAGAAGAGACCCAATCATCAACACCATTAACACCAACATTAAAATACACACTTTTCCAGTGGTCTGTGGTTTGAGTAATTGCTATTTCTTTATGTTCTTATGTATTATTGTGAGTAATACTTTGCCTGTATATTGTCATCGTTAGCAACTTTTACACTCTATTTGAGTATGGCTATAATGAAAGCATTCTAGTATATTGCACTTGAAATTTGTTCGCAGAGATTTCTTTCTTTTGGAGACTATTATTAAAGAGGTGTTCAGTATAACATTCTCCTTAGTCAGTGCAATGGTGATTTGTGTGACCATCTAGCCTTCATTGTTTTTGAATTAAAAAAAAAAGATTATTAGTATCATATGTTAAATAGAATTAAAGCACTTAACTGTAAAACTTTGAGTCAAGGATGTCTTATAATGACTTATGTTTACTACTACCAGCAAAATTCTTTAAATACTTACAGTAAGTACACTTGATATCAATTACTGTAGGACTCAAGTTTTACTATCTAATGGGTGACTTTTTAAACCATTACTTTAATCCCTCTTTAGGTCACTGCTCTTACTCTCCATCCTGCAACTAACACACAAAACACACAGCTACCATTTGGTCAAGATTAGGAAATTAAATACTGGAAGAGATATGCAAGTCTGAAAGCAGCGGGAATCCTGTCTACACTATTTAGATGGCTTGTGGTTGAGGTGGTGAAGATGCACTTCCGAAAACGTGGACGGGAAATGGAAAAGTCTTCCCATGAAGTGCTGGTGCAAATAACATTTCAGTACTAAAGAATGTTTAGAGGTGAAGCAACAAGAAGAAGTTGCACAACTGGATGGGGAACAATAAACTTTATGACTGATCCAAAGAAGGTTTTCAGCTTTTAAACCACCAGTAATCACAAAATCGCTCACATTTTTATATATGCATTTGTCTGTGGAGAAAATACTTAAATTTATGGGTTTGTATAGATCACTATGAATCACTTTAAGTCAACTCTGCTATTAAACAGCTCTGTTGTCAGGGAGACACAAACAAAATGCACACGCACAGCACACAGACACTATTGTGGCTAACACTTAATGCAAACGAATTGGTGCTTTTAGCATAAAATCCATGCCTCTTTAATCCTGAGGGCATTTTTGTTCCTGTGAATTTTGTGCATTTAAACGTTTTTGAGCTGGTTTTGGTTGCTAATACAAACATTTGCAAGCTGTTTGTTACCCTTTTTGCTGTTAAAAAAAAAATAAAAATCAGCAAAACCAGCAACATGGTCACCAGTAAAAAAATTCTCATTGAGAAAGTAAAGTTATTTAATTTACTTGTTGCAAAATTATGTTTTATTGTCGACAAAAGTATGACTGTGTGACTCGTATTGATTATTCTTAACCCAATTACCAAGTACTCAAAATAATACTTGAAAGCAGTAACACAATACACTCAAACATTTTAAACCACTGAAAGTCCATTTAGGGGCCATTTGAAGAAACAGCTTTGTTGTCTGCATTTTGGAACCCTTCATTTTGGTTTTGAGGCCAACCACCCTGGCAAGCCATTACTTTAATCCCTCTATAGGTCACTGCTCTTACTCTCCATCCTGCAACTAACACACAACCTTAGGTTGAATTCTGAACTCTCAACCTGCATCAAGCCAGCAAATAGTCAACATGACTTAAATCTATACTGGTCTAATGCTGTTTTTTAGACAAGCTCATAACCTCATTCTTTCTGTCCCTCACTTTCTTTTCCTCTTTGTTTCTCTCAACAACCTTGGTTCCTGCACACAGCTGCCAACATTCATGCACACAAATTCCCATATGAAGCATACATACTTTGTAAACTTTTCAGCACACACACATGGATGCAACACAGTCGTGCAAACATGTTGACAAGCCAAAGAGGCACGAGGTGAGTCAAGTGTGTATTTATGAAACTTGCACATGTGTGTACTGTTTAGAATAGCTGTCAAGTGAGACACTAGTCAAGGAAACATAATTAGGGCTCAAGGCCTCCTTGTGGAGGTGGGGGGTTCAAGAGTGTTTGGAGGTGTCACTGAAGGCTGATTACCCCCCAGGGGAAGAAGGCTTAGATTTACCCCCCATGGATCCCCTCTGGGAGGGTCTGACAAAGATGCATTAAGCAGCACTCCAACAAACCCCCCTTTTCAGAACACTTTTCTTCGATCTGGGGGCGTTCAGAAACCGACATGCTGCCTTTGGTTTTGTCATGTCAGATACTGTAATGCATCACAGAGGAGTCACACGTGTTACTGAGAGTTGGCCCAAGTTTCTAAGAAAGACTTAAGTTAAACTATTGGATGGTGGTCTTGTGCACTGTTAGCTCTGTTCGATGAAATTCAGGCCGAGCAGTTTGGAGCTGTTTTGACCGATTTATGGTCATTCAGTGGCACAGGAAAGGGACCAAAGGAGCAATAAGGCAGCAGTGAATTTTAACATGGAACTACAGCATTAAAAGCTTTTTTACTCATTTCAGCTTTTCCCTGCTTACGTGTTCACATCAGGTATAACATAACAGAGCAATAAATGAAAGTTTGTTCTAATCTATCAAGTTCTCAGAATCTATTAAGATCTCTAAATCTGAACTGAACTAGAGCAATAGGAAAGCAACACTCAAATACTGTAAAATACACAGTTGGTATTAGCCACTAGTTCTTTAGTAATGGTCATTTTTGACAAGGGAAATGTCCATGACTGGATATTTATCAGGTTGTTTACACCTCTCAACTAGCAATTCTATTGTGGCATGTACACTTAATCTATTTCAACACACACAACCACAAAATTTTCAGAATTTCCCAGTCTTGTCCTACCAAAACAACAATGTTGTGATAATGAATTCATCATGCTGTGGTGAGAAACTGCCCATTGATGAATAGCATTGTGAGTTTTTGACAGATGCATAACAATAGATGGGTTAAAGTCTGTTATGCACCTTAACTAAATTGCCATTGAGTACAATGCTGTAGGAGTACAAGTTGCAAGTAGATCAACATCATCCAGAACCACTTAAGGGTCTGTGGACCATCATCCAGCTCAGTTGCAATGTTGAACGAAGCCAGAGATTTTGCTGCAACCATCTCAAAAACCCTAAATATAGTTCTGTTGACTGTCTTATCTTAAGATTATGAAGCTGTCAATGGACACTACATTGACACTAAAAGAATCCTGTGCAACACCAAGTACAGGGAAACTCTTTTGAAATATTGGGTTTATTAAAGAATATATCAGCAGCAACTGTGAGGCGTGAATCTCCCATTTTCCTGGCCCTGGAGGGATTGTGTGCAAAGTGGTAATTTCAGGGTGAACTCCGATTCAAATATTTCACTTTTTGAAATGTCCAAAAGGAGGGATTTTTGACCTCTGCCACATTCCAGCCATTCAGAGAAATAAAATAAGGCCACATGGATGTAGCTCTGTGTTCCAACCTGCATTCGCATCCAAGAAGGACAGAGACAGGAAACAGAATACCTAATTCATCTTAGTTGCCTACAGCAACTTGCAGTCCAATTCCATTTCTTGGTCCAACAGAAGACATCTCTCTCTCTCTCTCTCTCTCTCTCTCTCTCTCTCTCTCTCTGTCTTTGAATCATGATAGCCAGTTAATTACACAGCCTCTCAAACATGTTTTTTTCTGCAGGACCGGAGCCATTGAAATGGCTTTTCCACTTGACTCTCTGTTTACGCCTCCGGGGAGCTGTCCGTTATTTACAGGACAAACGGCAAACGCAAATAAACATCGCATGGAGTCGAAAAAAGACAAAGAACACGCAACTCCTGCCCTTTGATCATGCACGAAGGCATGCCGGGTCTTTGTGTACACTGAGCTCGGCGTTATGATTGCCTGTTTATTTTCACGGAAACGGCACTCAAGCCAAACGGACGGCTGGCGGTGCAGATGCGGGGTGCGTTCCAGTACAAAGTCTTTCTAAAAAGTGCTCCCTATACTTTACTCCCTCCCTACACCCTGCTTTAGGGAATATTTGCCAAAACTCATTCTTTTATAATGTTATATAATATCAACATAAAAATGTTAGAAAATACACAGAGAGATGTTTGTTAGCAAAGAATGAACATGAATAATCTTGGTTTATCAGCATCGATGAACTATTTAAGCACACAAAGGCTCCAAAATATCAAAACTGTGTGTAGTGTGTAGAGTAAAACTTTAACATTGCTTTTAGGGATCTCAACTAGTTCAAGATAAAGACAAAGGATAAACTTCCCGGTCAACTGTCTGCGATATTCAAACTATTTCACACTTTTTGACCACAAAGTTTGTACTTTCTTTCTTTATATAATCTCAGCTACAGATGACATAGCAGAATAGTCTCGGTATTCCACTAGTTAGGCAGCTACCAAGCAATCTGAACGTCCACCTTGTCTCTCAAGTAGAGAAGGACTGATTTGACCAGGACCACCAGCTGCCTGGGTGGCACAGCGTGGCAATACCAGGAACAACCACCCTCATTGAAAAACATACACAACACAAGACAGTGGACAGGCATCATGTTACTGGTAGGATGCAGTCCGGGTTCTTAATCTGTAATGCTAAAGCTGGGAGTCAATTCACCCCCAAAGGTTCCTTGATTCCAGATAGAATGCAATTGAAAATTGACTCCAAACATGACCCTGAAATTGACTCCACAGAGCTTGCAGTTCATAATTTGAAAATCATGATTTTATTATAGACAAACTATGTCTGAATCACTGCTAAAGTAAATAAATGTGATTTATTGGAAAGTACCATTCACACTATCGATTAGGTACTGCATGATTTACAAGACCTCCTTTCTTTTGTTCTGAGAATCAAACAAATTCTGCTATCAACTTTTGCAATTGACACTTGATTTCCAACAACATGAATTAGAGATCATTTTAATGTTTCCAGCATTAGAACTAGTAATATTACTATAATCAGTACAAGACCACCCATCATAAGAGTGAGACTAAATGGGATAAAAATAGTTAGGAAACGTACAAGTTGTGGGAAATGTATGTGTGAGGCGAAATCTAATTTCCTTTTGTGAGGTATGGAAATAATTATTTCATATGTGGTAGGAGATATGGTTGATAAGGTTAGATTTCTTCAGGCATGTAGGGAGGGAATTAACCTGAAATGTCAGATTACACATAACCATAATAACTTGCAGAAGTCTAGTTTTAATGTTTCATGTTTCATGTCATGTTTGAGGGACAAACATTTGAAGTAATTTATAATATTCTGTACTATATGTAGATCATGATAGTGGTTTATTATGCAGTCTTGTGCCAATTGTTTCAAGTATAAAATCAAAATCTACTTCTAATTCTGCAAATTCTACTCTACTAGAGGTGTTACCTCAAGAACAAAGTAAACACGAGCTAATTCTGCTATGATGTTGGCGCTACTGTTCTCACTTAGCAACTGTTACAATCTTAAGAAGCAAGCACACAAATCTCACTGATGGTGCCATACTGGATTCAGTTGTTTGAACTTCTAGGATGAGCAGAATTTGGTCTAAAAGTAGGATACTTGGATCGACCAAGAAATTTTGGCTTCAAATTTAGCTCCATCCTACTACCAGAGCTGGCACCATTCGTGCCATAAATGTAACATTGCCAACCCCTTGTCATAAAACTAACTCTCTAATGAAGAACACTCTAAATAAAAAAATGATGATTAAGGCTTATTGGACTTAATTCTGCATAGTGAATTTTACATCAAATTCGATGCTGTTCATAACTACTGCATCCTATGGTCCGCTATTTAAATGTGGTTGTATGGACAAAAGAAATAGCTAATAAAGCTAAACAGGCAGCAAGGTACGATATCTGGTTGGAATTAAAACAGCGACAGGAGATCCACATTCTCAACTATCCACATAATTTAGATGGGAATGGAATCATAAGAATTGGATCCTTTCCCCTCTTTTCCTAGCAAACCTCAGGGATGATATGCAGAAATAGCACCCATGTGGTTCCATTTATGGCCCCAAAAAGTGAACCCAGTAAATCAGAGATGAAAAGGACTTCGCTCAAATGAAATTATACATGAATCTGTTCCTCCAGCCTGGACGTACTCTTTCAAACACCGAATTTACATCAGTTTTTCTGTACCACGCAACACTTCAAAAGGCGACCGAAGAAGCGATTTGAGAATTCATAAATAAAATAATGGCGAATAAAACAAAGATAAATGCAATTAAATATGGAGAAAATTAATGGAAATTAATGTCACCATATGACCACTGAACAAAGCATTAATATATTAATTTGTACTGGCTACTTCGAAAAACGTTGGGTGCGGGGAGTTAACTCAAAGATTCAGGGGCCCCAGTGGATTATATAGAATCATTTTTGTTTCCCATTTGAATTAATTCATTTAGGATTGCAAACTGCAAACATTTTATTCTTTAAACCAAATGCTTTTTGTAACGTTTTGTGTATTTCGGTGTGTCTTGGTTCGAATAAATTATGCCTGAACACGCGTGTTTCCTGAACACCTGCTAGTGGGAATCGGTCTGCAAAAATGCAAGATTTGTTAACATTTGTTTTACAATTTGTATAGTATAGCCCCTATTACCTCCAATTGAAAAACAGTTACACTAAGACTCTGACAATCGATTAAAAAGCAATATAAATACAAATAATTTAAATGCATTAAAACGCGAATTAAACAAAGTAAACCAGAAGCTTACATTACATTAAAACGAATATTTCACGTGATAAATTTGCACTACATTAACATTCAATTTTAACCAAATTCAGGCTGCATTTATTTAACAATTTACAAAGCATGAGAATACCTTTCTGTCAGCAAATGGCTTTTATGTCGGAAATAGATTTTCGAAATGTATGGGTTTTTTTTTTAAATGCAGCAAACATTAATAATTGTCTTTATAAAGAACTAAAATCGCATACGTTGACAAGCAATAAATGCACTATATATACAATCTAGCCTTCAGCTAACTGGACATTATTGGTCTCGCCTCTATGAGTATCTCAATTAATCTCTTTTAACAACTCTCAGGACACAGAGACTGAAAATGCCACAAGACACCTGCTGGAGCATTTCTGCCATCCATCATCCAGCTTTGTTCCCTAAACATCTTGAGTACACGTAAGAGAGACAGGTTCATATGGGTTAAATATGTCTTCAGTTCATTGTTATTGCTAACTGGTTTGGGGATTATTTGTTTCTAATCATGATTTCTTGGTTTTACATATTAAGATGACGTTGGGATGTAATTTATAATTTAAAAAATCGTGCTAAAAAGTATTTTACACAATAAATAACTAAGTAAATGTTGAACTATATACCCAATCAAATTATCATACTCAACCTTTATTTTTAAGGGATGATCAAAGTTGTGATTGTTCTTTTAGTTTTTTATCTTCAAAAAGCAACTATTATTGATTTCCAAGTGTGCTACAATTGTGTTTTTGTTTCTATGATGTTATGATGATTGGGCAGGGATTTTGTGGGAGTTTGTTATATTTTCCTTTTGTAATTCAAATGAACTACATTTTAGAGTAAAAGTCCTGTTGGCATGTAGCTTCTAACAGATGGCCTGCTCGGGTTAACCTTTCTCCTCAGAAGCTCTATATCTAAATCATGGCCCAGATCTTACAGGTCAAGCACTTTGAGCCTGATAAGGCGAGTCAACACCATTCACTTCAAACACATCGTCATGGCTCCATGTGTGTGCGTTCTCCCTTGCCATGCATGCTTTATAATTTTAAAAGGTCGACAAGTGCCTCACAAAGGAATTTCATCCTAATCGTTGTTAGCCGACAAGTCCACAAAGGTGACATTCTTGCTTCTCTGAACAACAGCCTCAAGTTTAAGAAAACACGGACACGCTCATTTCAAGATGGTGAATCGATTCCTCTCGGTGAATCATATCGGCCCTTAGGTCAAACCTGATGGTTTTACACCCACATACGTCAAATCGATTAACTGCTCATCTGTGTTTGTGTAGAAAAGTTGTCTACTACTGAGGGACGAAGAAAAAAATCCACTGGGCTGATTTTAGTAGAATTTTAGGACAAGAGAAAAACATAACAATGCAATTTTTATATATGTCCTCTATCATTTATTTATTTCATTTTTACGTCATAATGCACTTACACCAAATTGCATGATCAGAATGCAAGAAACGACTCATGTCACATGTTGAAGCAATTATTTTTGCCGCTTGCAAAGCCGCAATTTAACTGTCATCATGTTTTCGTTTGCTTTAAACAAATTTGAGAACAATAGAATTCCTTCTACACTCCACAACATAATTTGGATTGGCACTACTACATCATGTATATCTTCTAAACGAAGCATATTAAAGTTCTTAAGATAATTGTAAAAACAGTATAAAAACAAAACACATTCTTACATTACATTTGTGTACGTGTTTTTTGACACCGCCTTGTTAAAATAAAGAGAGCTACACAAATATTTACCATCGACTTTTTTCTCTCCTGTCTCCTCGGCAAAGGCCATGGTCAGCAAAAGAAAAATTCCTGCTTAGTCTTTTCTCAAATCCCTCAGCAGAAGAGGAGGGGAAGGAGGGAGGAGAGCTCGCCTTCACTCGTCGTCTGTTTCCTTCTTTTCACCACCGAAAGAAGCGTTTCAACATCAAAAAACGTCCCCATACCAAAATCTTCGAACTTTCAAAAAGAGTTTCTAGCTTTTCCGCAGCAACTAAAAGCAGTTTTGTGCCGCACCATCGGCCGCCGCGAGTTTGGAGTCGAAGCGCAGCTGCAACTCAACATCTGCTCGCTTCACGTGACTTTAAAGAAAAATACTAACAACATCTGGGAAAAATAAGTTGGATTCAGGTGCCTCAATCGCTTCTTGCTCCCTTTTCCAAGTCCCTCAGCTCTCCGGAATGTGGCTCTGAAGTGAACTTGTTTCATATAGGAAAAGTGGGCGAAGAAAGGAGCGAAACTGTATCGAAAAGGAAAAAGGGGAAGAAAATCTTTGCACGCTAAAAATATGGCACCATTCGATCCTGTTTTAACATCGTTTGCGGCCTAAAATATGGCATGGTCTAGAGGCTGCTTAAACGAAGATATTCCATTATTTTTTTTGGAATACTAATAAAAATACAGTAATAAAATACACACGAACGTCAAACTCACGATCAAAACGGGCTTAAGTTTTCACAGATGCAATATTGAATGCGTTTTGAATTATTTGTAATGATCTGTTCTGGCAGTATAGTGGAGGATGTAGCTATTGGGTCGTTTTCGCCCAGTGCACCTTTCCGTGACCTGGCGAGTTTTATTCACATCTGGAAATTCCATACATGCTTCAGAGCCCAATTACACACACCTTCTTCAAATGGCACAGCGCTATCATTCTTCACATCATCCTCAAACGCTTTCCCAGAACGCTCCGACCTGCCCATTCGTGGCAGTTCTGGCTTTATTCTCAGTTCCAAATGGTATCACACCACAAATCAGCCCTACACCACTTCTCACGTTTCTTCACCGCTTTTTCGTCTCCGTAGGCCAACGCTAGTCAATTTGCATTATTATTTTACCTTTTTTACAAACGCAAAATCCAACATTTTAACATATCTTCATCGGTATCTACATTTACCATAATAATAATAATAATAATACATAATAATAATAATAATAATAATAATAATAATAATAATACTAATGACGCTTTTAATGGAGCCCTTTATAGTTTACTCACAGTATAGCCCGGTTCTTCAGTAATTAATCACCCTAATTGGTGCCACAAAGTCGAAAAACCCGCTTTCCACTTTGCAGCACGGAATATCCACATAATGGCAATATACTATTTAAAGATTTGTCATTGATAAAATAAAACCTGACAACATTTAAATGTAAATAATTATTTGCATGAGTAGCTTGACTGAACCTAGCAGCATTTAATGAGGACAATTATTGGCCAAATTTAATAAACAAATAATTGATTATTAGATAGTGTAAAATATAGTAGACTAATGCTTTTACAAACTCCCAAAAATAAGTTACAGATCTACAACTGTTTTGTAGAGATGTAGGTTTCAATGTGTGCCATCCAGTTGAGGTAAAATGCACGTAAGAACATAGTAAGAGCCATCTGTAATCATTATTCACATTATTAACTTAGTTATTTGTGTGAATATACAATTACATATTAAAACACTACTGAGGGACAAAAAATAAGCTGTTTTGGTATTGTTTATGCAGATGTTCCAAGAAAAATTTGAAATGTTTTTCTCTCTCAGAAGAAGTTAAGGAGTCTTACTCCGCTATTCTACATTGTTGTAACCTTTTGCATTCTTGTGTCAGTTTCAGGCCTATCCAGTGTGACAGGCCTTAATTTATCCTTGGAAAAAACTTCTGAAGGACTGCACGGTAAACCAGACTGACGTGGTTCCTCAATCAAAACATCTTTTATTGCGTTGAAACCATAATAAACGATATTACAAAAACACAGTAATGCATGAAGACACCAGACCCATTCTAATATCATGAGGTCACAAACAAATAAAACTTTCAAGGGTCAGCAAAAGGAAAACATCGTTTACACAGATATGAGCCAAGTTTCTGCTCTTGACGGGCCATGACGCCCACATGTCGTTGAACCGAACTGCCTCCTTCAGTCTTTATGTCTTGGAATGAGACATGAGGCTTGTCAGACATGCATGCAGTTTACATGTGAATAAAGTTCCCCTACATTCACTGCCGCTAAATCGCAAAATGCAATTACAAGTGCCAGATCTGAACACAATTCCTGTCAGTTTCGACTGTCTTATACCGCAGCAACGCCACAGTCCACCTCGGTAGATTAATTCCAGATTCTTTCATATTTTTTTATGTCCGGATTATGTGCCGAATCCGCGCGCGATTATGGTCCATATTTCTTCATGGGCAAGCAGGCTCCAGTCCTGTAGTCAAAAGTGCTGCACCCTAAATCTGCAAAACATAAAGAAAATATTTGCTGCACAGTAAGATTCAAACACAGACGTTTAAAAGCTTTTAATAAGATTTCTTTCATAGTGTGGTGTTGTTTTATTCTTTAAAATACCATTACTTTTATTTTATTTTTTTAAAGGGGTGAAGGGGGTTCATGACAATTTCTGAGAAATCTTTTATATAATTCCTTGCATAGGGTTTACCTATTTAAAAGAGTAGAAAGACTCTGCTTTAACATGAACGATTCCAAAGTGGGTTTTGTTGAGTTGACCAAAATAAGAGCCATTTTGGGGTTGCATGAATTTTTCCCCTCCAAATTAAGAATAACCCATATTCCACCACCCAAACAGCCTTTTAGTTAATACAAACGGTTGTTCTTATGCGGCATGCTGCCCAAAGCCCAAAAATATATTTTTGAGACAGAGCAACCAAAATACACAGAATTTTTTTTAAATTCCTTTTTTGTAAATGCTGAGATTTGCATACCATGTTGCTCCCTCCCCAAAATAGCGCGCTGGTCCAGGCGGACGCCGTTAGTGGATGCTGATAGACCACGCGGCCTTCCATCCGCCACACCGAGAAGGCGCGTAGCTGAGTCTCGCGCCACAAGGCTGCAGCTTGCCATTTTGGGAGTCCAGCCTGTCGCTCTGCAGCACCTGGCAGAGAAGTCAATGGGGAAGCGCCGCCAGCTTGAGCGTCGTTTTTGTATCTTGCTCAGTTTGTCCGACGCAGGTGATGATTTGCGCAGCGACGCGAAGGCCTTCGTTCAGCGACTGCGCGTCTCTGGCGTTCCCACGTTGCCATCACGCGCCAGTTCGAAGATCTCGAACGACTGCGGACTTCGCCGTTCCCGCCGCCGCCGCCGACGCCGCCCCCGCACTTTTTGCCTCTTTTCCCGGGAGTCGGGCTGTCTGAATCGTCTCCGCTTTTTCTGCTCGCCTTTCTTTTCCTCCCCGTGCTCTTCGGCTGCTTTGGTCGAGCTCCTCGTTGTTACCGAGGCTGTCCACCGGAGACTCAGGGGGAGCTGGACTCCTCGCGCATCGCCTCTTCTTCGAACATCACCCTTTTTGCGCGAGTGTCACACTTCTTCCGCTTGGCAGCTCCTATCCTTTTTATTTTGCAAAAAAAGACCCTCTTGGAAACTTCAGTAATCATTACGTTCTCGCGCTGGCTTGCGTACCACGGAGGTGTTGCTCAACTTCAGCGAAAAGTTTGAGTCTCTTATAGTCTAGAAGGCGCAAACTATTTTGCGGGTAATTCCGATTGGTCGAAGAGGGAGGACGTATAAACGAGAGATGACGTAAGAGCGGGGTGGGAGAGCAGTGAGCATTAAAAAGTTAGACAAGAAGTTATTCTTAGATGCTGTAATCAGAGGAGTAACAGCAGTATAAAAACATTTTGAATAAAACGATGCATACGGCTTTTCTATATTTGTTCGAAACTGGAGCACATATAATATACATTTAACATATATATGGTAAATTATTATGTACGGAGTATCTCTCCTCCCCACTCCAACTCTCTCACTCTGTTTGTGTAATGTGCGGAGGCATGGATTTTTTCAAAAAGGATGCAGTTACTGTATTATCTTAGTGTTTTGTTGTAATAATGTCAAAACCACGGCCACAACTAGTTTATTATTCCAGTTTGTTATTTTAAAGAACAGAGTGAGTGTGTGTTCCCTCACATAGACCTCTACCACTGTTGATCTTTGCTATGTTCAGGGCAGTTCTGAACTCTATGCCTATGTTAGTGTTTAGTCCACAGGGACCTCGAGCGCAGGCGGAGAGTTTGAGAGCCAAGACCGACTCGAGTTTCCCGCCGGAGCAGCTTTTAGGTTTATTTTATGTCCAGCCTGGAGCAGACGTACAGAGAGCGCGGTCAAAACCAGAGCAAACATCAGAAAACACATAGACGAGCTCAGTAATCGCCAAAACACAGCAACGCAATCCATTCTTAATAAACATGGTCCTTGAGTTTGCTGACCGTTACACAAACAGTTGCTCACAAACGTCCATACAATTTGCAGAAATTACAGCCTTCTTCAGCTGACGTGGAAATGCTTTTGCCGCCTTCGTCGCGCCACAAACCCGATAATGCCACAAGGGGGCGCAGGTAAATAATCGACGGCTGAGATTTGAGGACGATGCGAGGACGTTCCTGGACGTCAACGGATAGTTGACTCACACCTTCATCAGCGCTCGGTAACGCCCACTTTACAAGATATGGTTTCACGAGTCTTGTGAATAAAACTTTTCACAATTAACAATCCTCAAATTTGCTTTTAAAATCTAAAATTGCCCTGAAAACAAAACGTCATAGCAGTAAATCGCTAGAGTGCTTAACTGAGCACTAAAGAACGGAATGGTACTCACAAAAACAGCGCTGTCTGTGGTCCTGAAAATAGTCCTGGCACACCTGTGCGCTCCTTAGTCCATGAGAATGTCACAGCCAGACCCAAAATAAACAATCATTTTGGAGAAGTGAAGATGCTTATGAGATCCTCCCACAATAGCTCCAATGACAAGAGATAGTCAACTTGTAAACCTGCGCATGTTCTACAGACATTTCTGTAAATCTTGTAAAAGTCAAATAAAAATGCAACTAGATATGCTTCTTAACATCATTAAATTCTTGTAAGAAAAATTTATGACAATATGATTGAGCTCATTATCATAATCTTATAAAGCGCATTTTTGTTCATATAATAATAATAATAATAATAATAATATTAATAATAATAATAATAATAATAATAATAATAATAATAATAATAATATTAATCGAAAATGTGACATTTCATCTTTGTTTCATTAATAATAATAATAAAAATCTCATTAGTACCAGCTTACTCGTTCATCAAAAACAAACAAAAAGATTGAGAGAGACAACGGTTCGATTAGTTTTATTTGTGTCGTTAATTGGAATTATTTCTCCATGCACCCATCAGATGTAGACGATGGCCAACCCAGAGTTTCGATCCTGATAGTCGCTTCTCGTATGAAAGTTGAACCTTTTTGCGCAGCTCGTCGAACGCCTTCTGTTCAGGCTGAACATCCTCCTGGCGCTTCGATGGCCGCCTGCCGCTGACATTATTGATGACCTCTTCTTGCCTTCTGCCGGGCCAGTGGAGGCAAAACGACTTCACCGGGCTCCTGAAGTCGCCCCAGGCTAAACTTCACTGGAATTTCATGCCTCAGGCGCAGACGTTAATCCCCACACGCCTGCTATAACTGCATAATGAAAGTTAGCCGCATTCAGACTTTATGGGTCCAAAGGCGCACGCAGGTGGCACTTCAGCACACCGCGCCAGTTAACATTGCGGGTCAAGAAAAAGTCTTGCTTGTCCATATTTTGTTACCAAAGATTTAAACTTGTAGAAACTGAAATGTCTGAAAAACTGTGACTGAAGAGGTCCCAAAGGTTACATGTCCACAGCAACGACAAAGAATCCTTAGTCACGAGCATCAAGTTCTAGAATGTGAATTGAGGCTTTTTAAAGTGAAGAAGTGGTCATCTTCTGAGCCGTCCACTTTTAGAAATCCCATCAGAGCGTTGTGCTGGTTCCTCTGGCACCAGGTCCAGTAGGCCGAAACTGTTGCTTCAATAATAAGTCTTAAAAGTAACGCTTATGCCCTCTTTATGTAACAAAATCCATTTTTAGGAGTCCAGTTGGAGAGGCAGAGAGAATGAGAGACAGTCAAGTTGGAAGTGCTGACCTGCCATTTGATCACGGTTCCACGATGTTCTAAAGAGGAGAGCCTCTTGACAAAGGGTCACCCAGTCGTGTTTGCTCGGTTTCCCAGTGCACAGGAGGCTAAGTAATGAGACTTTTCTGTTACTTTTAAAATCTGACAATGTTCACATCTCAAATATAACATTCCCCTGAAAGTCACTATACTCCAGCTTCCTTTCTTTTGCAAATTAGCGCAAATACTTATGGGTTTCCCAGGGGAATTTCCATTGGCATCTCCAAAGAAAGTGCAAAGATGTACACACATTTTAAGATATTATGCAGTTTCTTCCCTACCGTCTGCATAATAATGATAATCAGGTTTTCTAAATGCTGCATGTTTATAAGATTTAAAGTTTGGGAGTGAAGATTTCTTTATTCATGTACACAGTTATACAGAGACAATGGATCGCCAACAGAACAATTTCATAGACTATGCAACTAGTATTGAAGTAAGCAAAAAGATTAAGTAAATATGAATATTTATCCAACAAATAAAACAAAGATTACTGCATATGTAAACATGTTATGTACAATATGTTCTCTGCAAGCGTACTAATTTAATCTTTTAATTAAGATTTTTAAAACACATTGTAAAATGTTCCTTACCAGTTTCTGTCATCTATTATGAGTGCATATGACTCTGTTTTTGTACCACAGCACTTTTAAGGCACATAACGTGATATTAGACCAATATTTGGCCTGCAGCATAGGTTACTTTCACTCAGAAAAATTCTCAGTACTATTTTGTTCCTAAAAGCCTCCCAACACCTTCATCATCATTAAGAAGGCTGTCAGAGTTCAAGATACGTGTTCTCTACATTGGAACCTCATGCTTTCGAGAGCTCCAAATATGCAACTTACCAATCAGTAAAAAATGTTTTAATTATATTCTAAGAATTAAGTGGATATTTTGCCAGGCTTCAAGAGAATTGGGAGGGCTGCTGTTGTCATACAGAACCAAATGGGTCGATTATCCACAAGACAACAGACGTTGTTGGTACATTGAGAGGGTTTTTCCCCAGCACAAAGCTCTGGCTCTAAATGAGTTGATATGGAATATGGCTATAAACGAACTGTTGACCTGGTTATGCACTGCAAATTGCTTCCTGTGTGTGTGTACAGTGTCGACAGAGGAGGCTCAGTGATTTAAGAGAGCAGCTCATTCAGTCTTCTGTCTGTATTAAGCCTTTGTGCCGGGTCACGCTGATAACGGGAACTCTCTGCAGAATTATTTATGCCACAATCAAAAAAGGTGGAGATGATGTATTTGTGTGATGTCAAGTAGTCCACATCACTGTCTATGAATTAGAAGTGTTTTTATTGGCCTAAAATGACATGTGATATTGAAAGATACTTCATGTTCCCTTTTTTGAGGTATGTCCATTGGCTAAGCCTAACGTCAGTAACCTAAAGCTAATCTTTTTCACTCTTTTAGATTATTTACACTAAACACTGGGCCATTAAATAATCTATGCATATCTATAAAAAGCATATGTGAGGTTTCCCTATTATTTGGGGACATTTGGGTGCAAACAAATACCTAAAAACATGTCATACTCCACACACCATCACACCTCTAGGCTTTGCTATCTTTGTGAAGTACTGACATTATTTCCCATAATGACTAGATGTAAATGATATTATAGCGTTTTAAACTCCAACCCCTCTAAAATATTTTTAAATTCATGTTAAAACATTTCATTCCTTTGAGGTCCAGTTCACATACTACTGTGTTCTGGATAAATCGTACTTCTCATTTTGGAGTGAACCACATCCTCACAAACTACTAGAAAAACTGAGACTAAGACATAAACGGATGAAAGAGACAGCAAAGTAAAATATACACCTAAGGGAGTGGGGAGAAAGACAGAAGACAGATAGATAAGACAGGCAGACATACAGAAAGGTGACAGAAGAAGAAAGAAGGAAAGAAGAAGAGAGTTACGAGACAGACAGACTAGGCAAAAGTATAAGAAAAAAAGCATAGAACATCACTTACCAATCTAATTTCTAATCGAATTTCGCAATTTACAGTGAAAGTCAGTTTCCATAATTATTATTGATAAGCAATATGAACACATTCCATCATAGAAGTAAATAAATAATCTCCCTCAGACATTCACAGAAGCAGATTGACTTGTTTGGTCTTCTCTCTGACTCTCTCTTCACTCTCTGTCTGTCTGACCTCTGTTTCTGGCAGCAGTGATAAACGGATAGTACATTCCTGCCAAGGTCATGGAGACGCTGAGAAAGCACAGCTGAGTAGGAGAATGATAATTCCCAAAGCCCTCAGTCCAGGGGGCTGCTAAAATATTGGTTTAAATAAGATATAAAATAAGAGAGAAAAGCAGAGCACAATGACAGCCTCTGAAGTCCTTCTTAACAGTGAGTACAGCGCAGAACTTTGCTGCCATTCTGCAAACTCTGATAAAGCAGCACAAACAGAATTCTATTTTTTGTGAAATTAAATGCAGTAAAATTGCATTTTCTAAATGTTTTAAATACTAAGATTCATTAAGATATCAACTTCGCTATGTTCTTCTGTACATATGTCATGACCAGTGGTGTTTGGTGCTTGAATAATTTTGTTACTGTACTTAAGTTCAGCTTTACACTGATTCTGGCACCAAATTATGGGTGGCTAAACAATCTTAAACTATCTTTCGAATGCTTTCAACTAGAACCAGTCTGGGGTAAGTGTCAAAGTTATTAACTCTGCTAACTTGAGTATTTGGTACTTGTTATGAATTATTTTAGGTATTTTGTGCCTGGACTGTGTATCAAACAATTTCTCTTAACTCACTTTCTACTGAATTATACATATAATGAAGGTAATGCACTTTTGTTTAGTACATTTACAACTGGCTTACAGTTGTTACTTGTTAATTTTGTTTTCAGACAGTTTTTCTTACTTTTGAAAAATTAAGAAAACTGTAGAATTTTTTGTTACTTTCACGAGTGCTATGAATTTATGAACACACCCAAGCTTTGTTTACATTTCTGTGTCAATGTGATGATGCTATTCAGCCAATGTTTGGTCCTCCTACATTTAGAATTAGCGAAAAATTGAGAATTAACAATATTTTGAAAAACTAACTGAAAATAGCTTAACTGTTGATTTCAGATATTTACGGCTACCCGCTAATATTCTAAAGGTTGATTTTTTACTATTTTTTAACCCATTTTTCTTCAAGTATAAATTCTACTTTACTTTAAGAATGGGTTTATTCTAGTTTATTACCCACTAGACAGATAAGGCATAGAGGTAGAAAGATGTTTTCTGAGGTGTGTGTAGTCTCAAGAAGGATCAAACTCAAATTATCTATCACCAAAACCCATAAAAGATGTATACACATACATACACATTGGTTACAAACACACACCTTAGTCAATCCCCAGTGCCTTTTTGAGGAGGCGGAGGTGCTCGACTGAAAGACTTTAATAGGGCCTTTGGAACCGGACCTCAGATAAGACTGCTCTCTCTGTTCAGTAATATAGCTGACGTCCACTTCCTCACCCCCCTTCCATACACACACACTTTTTCTCCCGCAATTCAAGCTTAGGATCATTTCTCTCACTTTGTTAGCAAGACTCCAGATAAAGATCTCTATTAAAAAAAAAAAAAAAAGAAAACATTGAGCTAGCCATTCGACTCTGCCAGAACACTCAAACAAACAGGCTCGTAACTGGGGCCCGAGAGAAAGATCAGGCGCAAGATGAGCGTGAGGGCCGAGAGCGGCAGCAAATTGGCAGAGAGAGGGCTGAAGTCATCCGTGGCGAGAAGTGGAGATAGCCCTGGGAGCGAATGAGCAACAGGACTTTAGTGACCCTCTGATTCACAGCGAGCCCTCCCTGCGCTGGCGTTTCGAGGCTTTAAGGCTCCCAGCGGACTGGGAAAACGGGTAGAAACTGAAGCCTAATTTGTGCAAATGAGTGAACTTATTTTCAACACACAGCTCAGATTGCTACTGCTTAAATGTTTGGTTGAGATAAACTACTTCTCTTCTGTAACAAAGCTATAAGCTCACAATCTTACAGTTTCTTCACTCAACCCACAAAGCAAACTTAATTGTTTTTCCGCACCGTGAAGTAGCTTAAAGTGTGAACAACATGGCCGTTTGTTTCGTTATGTTTTGAGAGCATTAGTGAAAAGAGAGCCGAGGCGATTTGAGGAGGCCTGTGGAATTTTAGTCACTAGCATCCAATCTAGATAAGCAGCCATTTCAGCCCTTTTGGAGGCTGAGGTGTTGTGAGAGATTTCGCAACTTATGAAAGAACATAGTATTATTACTATATATATATATATAATATATTTTACAACAACCACTCGCACCAACCAAAAACCATTTACCAACCAAAATAAAACGTTTCTAAGGGTATGTGCCAGTGCTGGACCTGGAATTTTAACACATACAGAGAGATACAGAAAGAAAGATGGGGAGGGAGAATCAGAGAGAGAAAATAAGAGAAAAAAAGAGTGAGAGAGAATGTGCTGAAAGAGAATAAGAGATAGAACGAGAGATCATGAAAGAAAGTGAGAGAAAATAAGGGAGAGAGTGAAAGAATAAGAGAGAGAGAAAAATGTAATGGAGAGAATAAGAGAGAGATCACGAAAGAGAGCAAGAGAAATAAAAGAGAAAAAGAGTGAGAGAGAGAGAACAAGAGAAAGATGAGTGAGCTGAGAGAGAATAAGAGAGAATAAAAGAGAGATCATAAAAGAGAGTGAGAGAAAATAAGAACGAGAAAAGTGTAATGAGAGAATAAGGGAGAAAGCGTCAGAATAAGCAAGAAAAAGAATGTACTGTGAGAGATAAAGCGAAAAAGAGAGAATGAGTGAGAGAGGAAGAGAGAGGGAAAAGAGACAGAGTTGAGAGAAAGAGAGCATGCTGATGGCCCTTTCCTTGTTCTGAGTATACTTTCCATGTGAGATGTGGGTGTGGCTTCACAGTCAACACCATTCTTTCTCTCTCTGTTCATTTCTTGCAGCAGGGACTAGTAGACCTGTTGAGGGTTGAGGGTGTGAGTAGTATTTTAATGCAAAAAAACAGACCTCTGCAGCTCTAAACCAAATCTCTGAAGCTGTGTCCCATCCCAGGCGCTGTATATTTACACTGAGCTGCAGATGGAGCTGGCTCAGCTTGCGTCTGAAGCTGCTGTGTTGTTGCTTTACTGTTCTGCTCCTTCATATCCACTTCCTCACAGATGAATCTGTAATCAGATCCCTTGTTCTACTCCTTTTTGTGACCTGCTGGCCTGCCAACATCCCCTGTTGTACTATCTCACTCTCTTTCTCTCTTTCTCAGTCTCTAGGGAGTGTGTGATTTGTTACTAATATCATGGCTTTTGCCATTTTCATTTCAGTAACTTAAGGCGGGAAGCGCATACATTTTTAATTATTTAGTTTTGTAAATGAAAATATTAATTAATGTTGAGGGATAAATTAATAACTGAACTTAAGTATGTTGGTACTCATACTCAAGTTCTCATCCCCTGTCAGACAGAAAGAAAGATAGAGCGAGAAACACGTCATGAAAAAACACCTAATGTTCTGTAAGGCTGTAGAATGGCATGACTGATTAAAAAAAATCCAGGTATGACTGCACCATATATAATGTGTAAGAATTATGCACAAGCTCTGACTGTGTGAGCTCTGGATTTGCCCCCAGCGTCATGCTCCCACTCCGAGCCGGGCTGGAATTTCCTGTGCCTGCCTCTGCGCTGAAGGATGGGGTGGGTGGGCTGGAGCCGCTCCCCCAGGCACAACCATTAGGTCCTTTCAAAGTTTATGCTAAAACAATTAGGCCCGCCATTACATTCACTGAAGGCTGAATTTATAGCTAAAGTACCGAATCAGGAGTTTACATGACAGAAATGGGCCCTCTCATCTCACTTTCATGAGGGCAGAGCCGGCGAGGCGAAGAATGAGAGAACATAAACAAAAACAGAAGACGTCATGTCATGTGGTCTTCCACTGGGGGATGATGGTTGATGATGGCTGTGGTGCAATTTTACATTTAACAAAAATAAAAACAAGAAAAAAACAACATTGAAAAAGGTATGGTTCCAGTTCAAATAAAAATCAGTGTTAAACTTTAGATCAAAGTTAAAAACATGAGTAGTAGACTAAGAATGAATGATTGAATTAGGGGTAGTTGGTAGTGTACAGAGTAGGTCGCCGGTTCGAATCCCGGACGGGTAAAAGTACCACTAAGGTACTCATGAACAAGACAACTTCCCTAAGCACTGCTCCCCTATGTCAGTTGCCCACTGCTCCTTTACAGATTGGTCAAATGCATAGGTCACATATCACTGTGGTGCACTGTGTGCTGTGGTGTGGTGCGTTCACAATGACAAATAATCACTCACTCACTTAAAAATTAAGGAAATAATTAAAATGTTTTTACTTGATGGTAAACCATTATTGGTAATGTATTATTAAAGATAGCTTTTTATGATTAAGAGTAGCTATGCTGCACTTAAGCTATTATTTTAATGTAGTAGTTATCTACACTACAAGCTTCACAGAAAATAAGCTAATTACAGTTAGTTCATGGCCAAAGTTTCTTTCATCCATCCTCCAAGTTCTCTTGCAGTTGCCAAGAGCACAGTGTGACCCAATGAAAAGGCACTTCAGCCTATCAGATAACACTTCTGTGATTTCCGCACCAGTCAGAAACACCTCGAAGATATCTTTGAAAAGACAGACAACTATTTGGGGTGTTCAAATTAATCATGTAACAATCCACCATAATTGATTTTATCGTGGGTTTTCAACCGGTGTTCCGCTGCCCCCTAGACATTCACAGCAACATTCTTCACTACTGTAATCATTTTTTAAAATTGTCCTTTTATTTATTTTTAAAAACATTTTCAGATGATTTGGACATCTTTATGAGTAATGACCTTAATGCAAATATCTAAAAAGTAATAGCAATAGACTTCCAGTTGTTAATTGAGCCGATGAAAATTACAAGTAACTCTCTTGGCCACATGCTGTTCCTTTACTCATACAGAGTATCTGACAATGCTGAAACTACATGAGTCACTCTGATTACAAATTGTTTAACTGCCAACTCAGCCTGTAATTTTAAATTCAGAAATCAAATACAAGACCCGGAATATGACTGAACAACTTTCAACTTTCTACATTTGTTAAAGCTGCCTAATTATAGAGGAGTTGAGCCCACACGGGTACTTTCCACCCTTCCTGATGAGTGTGTGTTTGGTGGGGAGGGTGGTGTCGGTGTTTGTTTAATTCTAATGAGGTGGCGAAGGACTCAAATTCAATCCTGAATCATATTCTGCATTATCCAACATCACATCCACAACGCTTTCCTTCGGTTTGTCTCCCGCTCAGACGTCTGCTCCGAGGTTGACGTGAACGAACCTCACACAGTTCAGGAGTTATTGCTTTAAGGGAGAGAGGGAGAGACACTCCTCCAGAGCCCGAGAGGCTTGCTTTAGTCCTGGGAGGGAGAGAGAGAGAGAGAGACTGAGAGGGATGACAGTGGAATATGAGGACAAAGAGAGGCAGAAAAGTCAAAGGGAGGAGAATTACAGCTCAGAAGAGAGGGGAGTGTGAGAAACTGAAAGGAGGAGGGCGAAGGGATGAGCGATGAAGAGGAGTAAAACAGAGGTGGTGTAGATGAAGTTTTCTTTTTCTTTTTTGTGCAGCAGTACTGGACTGACCTGGATCTCTAGAGACGGAGGAATGTAGTTATGAGTCTTGAGAGCTAGAGGAAGAGAGAGAGAGAAAGCGAGAGAGAGACAGAAGTGTAGAGGATTTGTGGGTCAGTGCCTTCTCTCCATGTCTCGAGCTTATTGGCCACCCTTCCCCACCGAAGCTCGGTGTGTGTTTGCACAGCTGGGCGGACAGTGCAGAGAGATGGACTGAGGGATCCCATCCACCTCTCCCCCCTCCTCTATCTCCTCCACCTCCTCCATCCCCAAAAATATCACTCAGGCTTTATTGCCCCCCAGCACTTCCCCTAGGGGTTCCTCTACTTTCTGCCCCAAGGTAATGCTGCCCCTGCCCAAGTTTGTTTGCTTTAGCCGGCTACCTCACCATGACTCCGGCCTCCTTGTATTTTTTTAGAGAAACATCTTTCACTTGCCACAAAGTTCTTCCTTCTCTCTGTTTACCTTTCCACTGTTCCCCCTCCATCCTATTTATTGTAGTTGTGTGAGGTGCTTTTTTCCCTTACAACGAAAGATCTGCTGCTGAAATTCGTCATCTACAATGGCACAATTGTCTGCGTCATTCCAAAAATTCAGTCGGTAAACTTTATTGCTTTACTCTGACCCGTAAGACAGAGGTGGTCCGTGGTCACGAAATAAATGGACCTTCTTCAAAGCCACTCCTGATAGAGGATCCAAACAAAGCAGAGCACAACAATGTATTTGATATGAAGTCATATGAAAAATGCGTTCTGCTGAGTCACTGTGGCTCATTTATTGTGAATGAAAGTGAAATTGAGAAATTTGCTTCAACAAAATGATTCATCAAAGTTAGTCCTGCTAGGGTGAAACGATAGATTTTTCAATAGTTAAGTAAAATAAAATGTTTCTTTATTTAGTAATATTATAGTTGTGACAATTTCTATTCTGTACTGATGTATTATGATTTTTAAAAGCTCACATCTTAGATTCTTGAAAATATTTACAGTATTTAGGCCAGTGAGGTAGCAATGGTCATAGCGAACGTTGCTCTGGATACTTCACTCACATAAAATCGTCTGCTAAATGCTGTAAATGTTAATGTTGAAACATGTTTACTAAGAATAATTCAAAAATAAAAATAACTTCTGCATTGAAATATTACTTTTCATGAGCAGTAATTACTTTCCATGAGCAAAGTAATTTGTAATCACATTCACATTCTGTCTGGTCAGGGTTTAAATGTGAACATCAGATTTGATTAGGTTGCATTCCATAAATGTTTGTGTAACACTATATGTTTTAGATCTTATTGTATTTTTTGAACACTGAACTGCCATTTTGTTTAATGCTGTTTACGCTGTTTATGACCAGCCTGGCAATGAAACTGATAAAAATAAAGGTCTGATATAAACAGTTAGAGCATTATAGATATTTTGCAGGTTCACAATAAACATTTGAAGCAAAGTCTTAAAGTTAGTGCTTTAATTTGCTTATTTTAAAAATTTGATGCCCATCTTCAAATTCATTTAAATCCAAAAATGAGGACCAGATTGTGGCACATATCACCATCATGTTGGACTGGAGCAACAGGAACATGCTTGGGTGTTAATATCAACTTCTCTGTCACTGCAGATAAAACAAGAATGCAAAATATTAATGAAAGTAAAAACTGTTATCAATACAATTGTACTAGAGTAAAATTTGCATTACTTTTCACTTGTGGTAAATATTTATAATATTCAGTCCATGTACAAAATACTCAAAACACCAAAAGTTTTACACAGCAATGACCAGTAGATGACCATCTTTTGCCACCTTAAAATCGATTCTGGACGGCACATTTTCCGCAGAAATTCAAACTCTCAGAACTGTCATGACTCACATTCCTTTTTATTTTCAAAGGACAATAAACCACTTCACTGTCAGACCCACCCACGTTAGCGTGCCATTGCGCGGCCAACGTGTTTTCAGTCCACCTGCACCAGAACGGACAGTGACTGCAGGTGGAACAGCTGTGCAACAGATGTGTGTATGTGTTATCCAACGCCTCGCTATGGCATCATGACAGCTCCACATCCTTCTGTCCCAAAGCACACACAACCCTCTTCCTTCTGGTTACTCTGTTGCCCATTTTTTTGATGAGAGTGCACAGTTTCCCTTTTAACCGAGGGGGGTTAATCACAGAAAAACGTGCCGGACGGTCGTGTGGCCAGGAGGCCGTCCGGCTCAACGGCTGAGTTTAGTTAGGGCCTTTTAGCACTTCGCTGCTCCTCTGGATCTGTTCAACGAGAAGCCGGCAGAAAATCCCAACCAGATGTCCATTTTCTCCCTCTTTTATAAAACATGCATTTCCAATTACCCGCCAGGCCTCTGCAGCCGTGTGCTTTTCCGCACCGGCCCGACCAAGCTAATGTTCAGGAAGTATTACATCACTGAAAAATAAACGAAGCTGGGTGTAAATATATTTGTGTGGCTAGCTAACAAACTATAAATAAACCCATTACTCCCAAATCCCCTTAAAATTTCCCAAATGACTAATGCCCGCTATGTCTAATATTGCTCCTTTAAAAACATAACTAGCCGCCATGTATAAATTCATAAGTGCACCATCCAATGTAATAAAATAAATGCAATTAAGACTTTTAAGGGCCATGGCCAACGAAGGATGGAGGCTATTTTTTTGCTAGCACAATTTAAGGATTTAATATAAAAATAGAACGTGGGCATAAAACTGGCTATGAGAGTAAAACCTGTAGTATATGGCGGAGTTTTACTGCCCAGTGAAAACTTAAGATGCCTTACTACAAAAAATCTTGGCAAAGCATCGTTTGGTCCGCAAAGAGCAAACTGACTTGTGGCCATGTTAAACTGCATTGTGAACAACTTTAATGAAATTGTGCAACCAAACTTAAGTATTATTTTGAGTGCATTGTACTTAGATTGAGTATTATGAGTAATAGTTTCAGAAATATAGGGACAGTCTTCCTGGAACAACTTAGGGTTAAAGGTCTTGCTCAGCCAAATGGTGGTGTTGGGATAGGATAGAATTGAATTTCAACTTACAACCTCTTGGTCCATAGACGAGTATCCTTCGACTACCTATATTAGCAATTTCTCCTCTTTCCTTTGTTCTGTGAGTGAGTGAGTGAGTGATAGTAAGCGATTGTCATTGTGAACACACCACGGCACAGCACAGCACATAGTGCAATGAAATATGACATCTGCATTTGACCCATCCGGGAAGGAGCAGTGGGCAGCTGACATGGGCAGTGCCCAGGGAGCAGTGTTTAGAAACAGTACCTTGCTGACGAGTACCTTTCTTTAGGAATCTGAGACTGAGGGGCTGAGAAAGCCTCCTGCAGGCTTTTATGTAACTAACAGTGGAGATGGACTAATAGTAGGATTGAAAATAGGATTATTGCAAGCACAACAACTTGTCTGACCCTCATCATTTTTGTAATGAACAGAACTTGATATAGGCAAATATATGCACTTAACGTTCAGACTTTGAGTTGGGTAAATCTAGATATCTTTGAATATAATAGTGGTAATATTAGACACATTAGCACTCTTACTTAGGTACTGTTTGAATGGGTGACGTACTGGAGTCATTATCTTTTACACAAATATGGGTTTTGGTGTTTTACACACAACTGCCAAAAGCCCCAGAATCTATGCTAGTCTATGATGTTATTATTTCAGCAGATTAATGTTCCATATTTTTATAACACCAAATTGGAATTCCATTGATGTTTCAGAGTCTAACCCATTAGTGCTTATAAAGCACTTTCCCAGCAATCAGCAAGTTTGTGTATACGGAGAATGTCATCCACCCTAATTAGCAAACCTCAGCCCTCATTTGCCTCCACTAGAGCCCTCCACTTGGAATGATACGCTCACATTACGCATGGAAAAAAAACACCACACAATCAGGCAGCTAAAATCAACCAAGTCTTCATGTGGTTCCAGCAATAGTCCCGCTGTGTTTATGCGGTGATTCCATTAAATCACGGCACGCTCCGTTTCCGCGCTCCTTCTCCCAAAGGCCTGCTGGGTGAATATGACTCGATTTTGCCATTCGTCTGTTCCTGGTTCGTTTAGAGCAGTGGTTCCTCACCTTTTTTGCCTCTTTTGCTGATAAGAATACTTTCGTGCCCTCACCCATTATTTCGAAACTCCTCATGTCACCCTTTAAATCACCTTATTTGTCACTCTAGTCTTTTTAATATGGACGCTTCGTGCTAGCTTAAGCAGCTGCGTATAGGCAGTGACACAGTGTTAAGGCAACTTTTTTCTCTGTAATAAACCAGACAACAGATTAAAAATTTGGAGATACCTGTGGAAGTTTGGCAAAATTTGGACATGGGTTTATTTGCATTTTTAAAAATGTGTTCATTTTCAGATTAGTCATCTAATTTAATGTAAAGCTCTACTTTTTTACATATTTTCCTCAAAATTGCCTCACAAAAATGTAAATATTCACTAGCTCACTCCTTGACAGAAGAAAACCTAAACTGAACACTTAAACATTTGGTCAAACCGGGGTGCAGTTCATTTTATTGTAAGTGTCATTCATTTGCCCTACTTTGGGAGCCAGTGGTTTAGAGGAAGACGGAGCAGGTCTGATGACGTTGAGTCGGGTCCAGTCTGAGCCCTTGGGGTGTTCCTTTTAGAAAAGGCAGGAGGGAGGAAAAACTGAGAGGGTGAGAAAAACCATGCACAGAGCAGAAGAACCTGGGGAGCAATATTTCGAGAGGAGCCAAGTGAGAGAGAGAGGGAGAGAGACAGCCGAGCGATAATTTCTACTCTCCTCCCCAGCTGTTGAGCCTCACATCTGGCCCTGAGTTGGTCAGATTAATGCCAGGCTGTCAGGCAACAGTGGCTTTACCCCACCGGCAGGAAATGTTGATTTTGGAATGCCACGCCACTCTCTGAATCCTCAGACCAACTATCCCCAAGTCCCTCTCTCTTCTTTCCTCTACTCGCCTCCCCTCTCCTCCCCTACCCTCCTCTCCTCCCCCCACCTTTCTCTCTCTCACTATTTCTCTCTCCCACTCTTTGACTCCATCTGCCAACACAAACCCCCAAATCCACAGCCGCTTCACTGCTGACGGGCTGAAATTAATCGTGAAGGCCTTACATGGAGTGATTTATCAACGGCCACTCCAGTTCGCAGTCTGCGGCGAGGCAGGCCGGGGCCTGGGAGCTCTCAGGAAGTCAAAGTCAAAGCAAGAAAGAGAGAAAGAGCAAGAGTGAGAGAGACAGGCAAAGATAGTGAGAGAGACCAATTTACCATTTGTATGTTCCCAGGAAGCTTTGATCGAAGAATGAGTAGGCCAAAATGTATCCACGGGGCCTCGTCCACCACCATCTTCATTTTTTCTCATCAAAGTTTTTGTTCTGCACTGTGTCTCTTCCAAAATGTACCATAAACTTAACTAGTCTCATGCCTCTAAATCAAACCATAAACTAATTCTAAACGTAACACTAACCCATAAACCAAAACCTATTAATCACGTCTGTACATCCCCAACGTCTAACATTTCGCCCCCTAGTGGACAAATTTTCATGAAATCAGATCTATTCAGATTCAGTTCTGGTGTCTTGCAAACCCACACATATCCACCCACACTTTCTTCCAGCCCATCTCATTGGCCACATAAACACAAGGCTGGCCTCTGCCCCAGACACCACGGGCAACATCCCAGAATAATCAGATCCTACAGTGTACCCTGGAACTGTAAACAAGCGAGAGATCTTGGGAAAAGCTTTATCCCTGAGGTCTTCACTCCCTAAACGCACAAGGGGAGGCCTCGACTGGTCAAACACGTAAAACTTTCATCAAATGTTATGGCGTAACATTAACAGCGCAGGACGCTCTACTTTCCCAGCCTGGCAGCCCGGTGAAGGGACAAGAGAGATAAAGAACATCCAACACACTCAATGTGAGGTGAGCGCGTCTCGAGGGCTGAACAGCCATGGAGCGGCCATGCATCACGTTTATGGCCAATCGCTTACGTGTGGAGGCTGGTAAAGCCTGGCTCTGTTGGCTCCGTTTCAGTGTGTTTATGTGATGTGTCCCATTGAAATGATGGAAGGATGTGTCGTCTTTTTGTGAGCCAGTCTTGGATATTTTAGCTGGTCACTAGTCTGTGTTAAGCCATAACAATTTGTTTTACATGTGACTGGCTGAAGATGTGTTTTGGAACCCTTGAACAGGTTGGCTAACGACCAACACGAATGTCCCAACTCTCTCTCTCTCTCTTTAGAGACTGGCCAGTGACACACCAGTGACCTGACCTATGTCCAACTATATATGGAGTACCTGAAACCCATGCTTAAATCAAAGTAAAGATTCCACTAGTGAAAGTTAAGTCACCAAAGTCACTTGTTACTGAATACTACTTGAGTAAAAATACTAATCTGATGTATCTGATGTTTACAGTTCTTAACTTAGAGTATTAAACATATTAGACTGGTTTTGTAAATCTTAGATATTACAAGAAATACCTGATTGAAAGTCACTAAGTTAAGGCTTTTCATTAGCATATTTTCAAGGCATGATGCTAGTTCTTAAATTCCTTTAATTTAAAAATAAAGGTCATGGACCAGACTGTGAAAAACCTAAACTTCACCTATTAAACAAGTACTTGAGTAAAAGTAAGAAAGATATTATCTGATATTAAGAGTATTTCACATATTGTAGGATGATGATTTGGAGTAAGTGGAAAACACTTATGTGTGTTGTTGAATTCAAGGTATAATAATTTGCACTGGGGCGGCACGGTGGCACAGTGGTTAGCGCTGCCGCCTCACAGCCAGAAGGTCCTGGGTTCGAACCCCGGGGATGGCCGTGGGGTCTTTCTGCGTGGAGTTTGCATTAATCTCCCCATGTTTGCGTGGGTTTCCTCTGAGCGATCCGGCTTCCTCCCACAGTCCAAAGGCATGCACTATAGGTTAATTGGTGACTCTAAATTGTCCCCGTAAGGTGTGAATGTGCGTGTGAGTGTGTGTGTGCCCTGCGGTGTGTTGGCGCCTGCCCAGGGTTGTTTCCCGCCTTGTTCCTAGGATAGGCTCCGGTCCCCCCGCGACCCCAGTGGGCTTAAGCGGTTCAGATAATGGATGAATAATTTGCACTGTCAGTGATTATCCCCTCAGTGTGTTTCCATAAGATAACAGGAGGTTCTTCTGTCACTACAGACAAAATTGAACTGTAAATTGTAACAAGTAAAACCATTGTCAATAAAAATGTAATACTGTAAAATGTAATACTGAGTGAGTAAGTACTGAGGTAAAAATGAGAGTGAAATACAAAGTCTAGGTACAAATTACTCAAAAGTACGAATAAAAAATTCTACCTCTAGTTTAAAGTTTCTTTTTATACTGAACATGGGACAATACCACTTTTTAATGTCTGATACAATACCCAAATTGTATATTTGGATATTTGCTGGTACGCTACAAATCCGATACAGTCTCTTTTAGTCTTTTAAAACCGAAAATTGAAAAAATGCTTTAAAAAATGTCTGAATACATGACTGAGATTATTCTGTTTCGCTTAAGGAAATACTTGACTTAAATACTGTTTTCCTAACTAAACCAATGTAATAATTACACACCCATATGTATATGCTAAATAATTTATTATTAAAATAACATCTTAAATTACTTGCTTAAACACAGTTCTGTAATTTGTGACGGTCCCTAAACCTGCTGCGCTAAAACCATCAGTAACACAGAGTTTGCAAGTAAGAGCTGGTGTGGTTAAGTAAAAATGAAACAGTATAATCGTGTGATATGCTTTTGGGGTTGTAGTGTGTTGCATTGCTTATTCTGCTCATTGTCATATCAATGTGTAGGAATTAGTGTGAATGTCAAACAATAAACCAGCTTTACCTCAGTGCCACTTCTGTTGTATAATGAATTGACGCGCACATTTTACAGATCGATAGATGCCACGATACCCGATCCAGCTGTTTGAGTTGTTATCAGACCGGTATCTGATCCACGCATCAGATCGGGGCCATCGTAAATTTATGGTGTGCCTTATGTGTTTTAATGAACTCTGTAAAAACTGGAGCCATGTCGTCTCGTCTCTCTGTATAGTTGTATATAGTAGAGATGACAATAAGGTTTACTTTTACTTTGACTTAATTACAGCAACAAATTACAACTTCTGAAAACCTGAGTAATACACACCACTGGTAGAACAATAACATAAAACCCAAGACATGCTATCCACCGCCCACAGAACCTCTGCAACCTTCTGAAATATTAAGAAAGAATGTTATGGGTTTGTGTTCTACTTGTGTGAGCAGCAGCCTGACCACAACCTTTGGCCTGAGTGTGTGTGTTGAATGGCGCTGGTCCTGGTGAGGCCTCAAGATGATGGTTTAGGCTGCTGGAGCCCTGAGTCATCTACTAAAACATGTACACTTCTGTGTAATGTGCTCGACAGCATTGCCTCCTTTACACTCCCGGTAAGCGGCTTGTATAAGCAGTGGACGCCATCGTACAGTTTGGTCAGGCCCTGGCAGCTTGAGGAAAGCCGAAAAAGTGAAAAAGGGAGGCATTTTTTAGAGCTTTAAATGGGCAGCATTAAACGGTGGCTTACCGCTACTGGAAGGGTTTTGGGTGTGCTTTAAGTAAGTTAGCTGGTGGTTAGGTAAAGCAATATTGGAGCTATTTATTCTATCCTATAAAGAAGATAGGTTTTAAGCAGATTCACGGAGGATATTTGCTGGTTATTAATGGTTGAGCTTTCAATGTGAGAGGACAGCTATTAATCTCTCTCATGCATGAATATTGAGACACAGTTTTACCTAAAATTGACACTTTTTCTGATCGGATTCAAATAAATTGGACATGGTGCAGATTTCCATGAATTTAAAAAATCATGAAAGGGTTAGTTGCTTTACCAAGTCGCTGTGGGTTTAAAAAAATGCTTGAAGGCATCCAAAACACAGGTTGAGCAGCTTAAGGAAAGGGAAACAGGACCAAAACGTCAATCTAACCACCTATAATTAGCTTGCTGAACCACAGTATGTTTTTTATTCAGTACTTTTGCTGATTTGAATAATTGAATAATAGGACAAATATGAAAGATTTGCGGACATGTTTACCTTTTGGCACACTAGGTGAACACTTGGGTGTCACCTCTGTAAAAACTTTTATAGCTTGGCACGCCAGCTCTTCTCAGAAGCAGGCAACTGTTCCTATAAACATTTTCATTGGAGCTTATTTGCAGTGGAAGGCCAGCAGGACGCACTGCCGTCTACGTGTGTTTCTTTGGTGCTTATTTTTATTTGTTTACTCATGTTTTACTCGGGGTTCGCGTTGCTGCGGCTCCGGGCGCCATTTGGCCAGGTGACTTCCTGAAGAAGACGGCACGGGTTGGGCGGCGTTCGTCCCGAGGGGGCCGCGTTTGATTTTTTTCTTGGTCGGCCACTTCCTGTGCAGGTGGAGAACCCACCCCTGACCTGCGGACCCCCACCCCGCCCTGTAAAAGCACATTAAACCCACTCCACCGTGAGACACGGCGCTTAGGAGCCGCTCCAAGAAACGGCATTAGAAGTGTGGAAGCAAGTTTTTCCACTATAAATCCAGGAGGGCTGACGCGGGTTTTATGTGCCGAGGTCGGCGTGGAAAGCGATAGAGCGAGGGAGGGAGAGGGAGAGAGAGAGAGATGGGGAGAGAGAGCTCAGGTGATATGAATTCAGAACACTAACCAACCAAGGCTGGGAGGCTGGGAGGGCACTTAAAGATGAAAGACACCTTACCAAAAGGATCCTAGAGTAACTAGGCCTATAAAAGAGCCCTACACGAGCCTGTTACAAATTTTTAGTGCGTGTGTGAAGGTGTGTTTGTGTGCAGTTGCTTGGCTCCGGATCTGCGGGCCGGCTCTCTGTCCCTGTAAATACAATTTGTCCAAAATGTATGAGATAAATATGGGATTTCTAAAAAGGCAATTCCAGAGCTTGCTTGTTTGGTTTGGAGGTTAACTGTATGACCATTAAGCACATGGACACTCACACACCCACATTCTCCGAGGAGTACGAGTGTGTGTCAAGTGATAATGCTTTAGATGGATGGGGTGAGGGTGAGGGTGAGGGTTAAAGACAGAGATGAGGACAAGGGGTGGAGTTACTCATTTTACACAAGCATAAGATCTGCTGGGACCATTACACACACACACACACACACTTTCACCCAGGACATCAGAAAGTCTGCACCTGCGGGACGGACCTCTCTGCGGACGTCTGCTGTTGTAATTATGGGTGCCGTTGGGTCAGCGGGTGTCTCTGCCTACTGCCGGTCACATTCCTCAACTCCGGCTCTCAATCTGTCCTCAAAATACTCACAAACGCATCGAACACACCAGTCAGACACGACTGCCAGACAAACGGGGGTCAGGGAATAAATCTTTGACAATTCTGGGAATCTTTCATATTGCCAACCATCACCAAACTATCAAATAAATATTTTGCATAAAAAAAACAAAAAGTTCCAGTGAGGAAATCCTTTGAATCCATCACATAGTTGAAGGAAACCACAGCTCCACAAACAAAAACACATTAAAAAAGCGGCCGGGAATCCGCAAATTCTGGGACTTTGGTTGAATTTTCAGCAACCCAGAATAAATAAAGAGAGAAATGCTCAGGCTGTGGAAGATCCTGGAGAGAATGCTGGATAAAATATTCAGTTCTGACCCAGTTTTAATAAAATATTTCCAGCTAATAAGTAGACTGATTATCCGTGAGAACACAAATTAAGGTAGATCTCTCCTGAGGAGACAATGCAGCTGTTTAAATTTGACATCAACCTTATTTTAGTAAAGCAGGTTGAATTAAAGGGGCACAATACCCACATGTGGCTAAAAATAAAATAAATAACCTGATCCCAGTCAAAGAGTCTGGGGGCTTCAGGCAGGTGGGTGACGACTCGGTGGCATAGATGGAAAGACCGAGCTTTGGCGAAGGCTACTCCCGAGCACTACTATCCATCTATCTTCCTCTTCCTCTCTCTTCCTCTAGCTCTATTTCTGTATCTCTCAGTCTGTCATTCTCTATCTCTCTCCCTCTTTATCTCTTGCTTCCCCTTTCTGTAACCCTCCCTCCCTCCCTCTCTCTCCCTCCCTCCCTCCAAAAATAATAAACTCACACGCCGGCCAAATAAACAACAAACAGCAAGAAGCACAGAGAGGAGGAAGGAGAGACAGTGGAACATATTGTATCCTCTTTTTTGACAGTTTTTCCCACTTTTTGATCCTTTCACTGTGTTTTCTCTCTTTGCGTTCTAACCCTTCTCCGTTATTCTTTTATTGCAGTTAAATTTGTTGAATGTTTCATCAGCTTACAATCATTTACCTTCCAGCTGCTTAAGCCATTTAGAGTTTATTCTGTCTGTCTTGATTTTATTCTCACTTTGGGCTACATTTTATGTATGACAGGTGCTATATAAAAGTAAAGATTTGTTGTTATTAGGGACCCATGC